>CM032228.1:258210000-258365000 GCA_019009955.1 Riptortus pedestris
ACGTGGGAAATCTGCTTAGTTTACACAGCCCCTGCGTGACGGACTTTTGAAAATCACCAAAGGTTGGCCTTGTGCTCATTTTTGGTAATAATTCTTTTCTAATTTAAATTATATCATAGACAGTTCAATTTTAGTTGGAGGCCTTGCAATAAGATGACAATGTCCCATTTCCAGAGTTTAACCTGCTCAGCCTCAATCACTGATTTTCCCTGAGGAAATACGCTGTGATTGCCTAACATCCAAGATGTACAACAGACCGAAGCCGTCAAACAACGCTTTAAAAACGCTATATATTTATGGTGGAAACACTTTGAAGGAACTTGCATATTGTGAATGGGAAGCCTTTTCATTCATGTATTAGGCCTGCACCAGCTGGCCTTTATCTACAATTCTATTGTATCGCCAACTACAGGCTTTGCCTAACTCTCAAGTTATTTATTGCCCTCAGATCCACGCTTACCTAGCAAGTCGATTACACTGGAATTGATTTAAGGGTTTAGTTGCTACTTTACCTAACATCCTTCTTGGGAAGTTTTAAATTATTTTTTCGCAGAATTCCTCCAAGAAAAATGATCATTCCATGTTGTATTGTAGAAAAATTAGAGACTTTTTCCTATACGTCTTGTGGGGCTTTAGTTTAGGAGGCTTTGATCTTTCGGAGATAGAGAAAACATGTGCAAAACATGGTTTCTTATTGTTTTTTTTTAATAGGATGTAGATATTGCTGAACCTCCCATTGTTTACAAATGCCCAGTCCTGTTTGGTAGATTAGTGCAACCTCTATCAGAAGTGGATAAGTTTTCTATTGCACCAAGGTTTTATCATGTGTTATTACCTATTTCTTCCTTTATTAGACTCTTTAAACACTACAAAATATTTATACTAGTCAGCCCATAGCCCAAAAAATAAAACGTTATTATATACATGTGCGTGTGCGTGCATGCACATGTATATCTGTGTGTGTGTGTGTGTGTGTGTGTGTGTGTGTGTGTGTGTGTGTGTGTATAAACAAATATGTACATATATGTGTTTATATTTATAAATACAACAGCTCCCCTGAAGGAGGGCAATAAGACAATCTTGAGCATAAGTAACATATTCATCCATTCATTTCCTATTAATCATTCACCAACTATGCTCATCACCATTTTTTTTGTTAATATTCTAGGCATAATTAATTGACTTATATTTTTTTTAATTTTTTACCTTTAGATATTTTTTATTGTTACTTGTTGTTATTTCCTATTTATTTTGACTTTGGGCAATTTTTTATTCTTTAAACCATAAATAAAATGCCCATGAATCTAAGAACTAAATCCTTTATTAGAACCATTTGTAAACACGATTTGTTTTCTCGAAACATGTAATTTTTGTAACATAAAAGCTTCCTGTTAACATCAATAATACAAATATCTCTGTAAATATTCAAGATGGGAGAAAATGTTATGACTAACAATTGTACGAATTACTGGTCATATGATGAGATTTTTGAATCTGGCATATAACAATCGTTTGAAATTATGGACAGAAATTCATGTTTTGGTTTAAGATGAAAGGTTTAAATATATACATTTGACATAATTTCGTTTGCTACAGGTTGGATAGAAGCCATTGATAGCAACATTCTCAACCAATTTGTTTTGGGAAATTTATTTCTCCATAAGTCCTACACATCATTTTTTTTTTACAGTAAACATTTGTTTTTTTTTATACCCATCGGTCATCCCTGACTTACTCAACACGTCAACAATTAGCCACAATATCGTGAACGGTTTTATTTGATGCTTAAATATATGAATATTACATTCAACGTACCTTTGGCTGGAGATACATGCATATAAACATTTCTAATATGCAGTATTAAGTATATTATGGCGTAGGTCTTAATCTCAAATGGCTAACCTAGAGTGGTGAGTTCGATTCCCGCCTTGGCAATAGGGATTTATTTAGTGACCAACTCATTGAATAAAATCTTAGTCCTACACTGACTAAAAAAGATTGGTAACCTGTAGATAACCCGTCCCGATTAGCCGTGGCGCAATCTGCTAATAAATGTATAGCTCTTTAATGCGAAGTTTGTTAATATTCCAGAAGGCACTCTTGGTCACGCATCCAGCCACACACATAACACCCGGAGAACCCCACGAGGCGATTCCCCGTCGGTAGAACTCTAGGTGTGCGGTGCGATACGGTTTGGAGATGCTAGCAACTCCTGTAGATCGGGGGAAAGCAGAACAGCTCTGTTGTTCCTCTCGTCTTACGCAACTAGCTTCCTCTTTCTTACACAATACTCATTCCCTGCTGAATGGAATAGGGAATAGTGAAGCTGCTAGCCAGTACTTAGGGACTAGATTGTCGCCTCTACCTTCTGCTTTCTCCGGGCTGTTTCCTCGATGCCACCAGTTGGAACACTGCCATCGCCTCTTGACATCCTGACCCAACCTACATGGCCTTCTCCAAGCTGACTTGCATCATGGAGTAGCCTTCACAGCTCTACAGAATTTTAATATGGCTCCAAATGAAAGGAGATTGTACAGAACAACCCTCTAGTATCTCTAGTAATTGAGCACTTCAGAACGATTTGTGTTTCTAAATTAAAAGTTTTAAATTCCATTCAATATATCGGAGTAGTAAGATGCTTCACATTCAGTGGGTTTTACCATCAGTCTTCTCAGAATAAATCTCGCCCATACTAACAAAAAACGAGGATTAATAAGTAAAGAGAAAATCAAAATACTTACTAACAAACCATTCAAAATGGAAAATCCAAAGCGACATTCAGTATGTGTCGATCCATGTTACTACTCCTATGTATATTGAAAGAAATTTAAAACTTGGCTTACAATGGATCATTTTAAGATTTAAATTCTTGGTTATTATGGTTTTCGGCATGAGCCCACTTCTTGGGCACTACTACCACCCGTAACAGTGCCATATTTATTGCTTGTAATTTCATGAGATAAGTCCTCAGTATTTGTCGGCACAGGATTTTGGAATAGTGTTAACATAAGGTACTCCAATGCAATTGGCAGTCTTGGTGATCTTGTCAATAATAAAAATATCAGGTTTGTAGTGATGAGCGGTTATCATCATTACATGTTTACATTACGTTTTTGTAATACTTTCGGGCATCTACCTGTCGACCATGCTGCATTTCTCTGCTACAGCTCCATGGTACTGTTTAGCCAAGTTATGAGTTATCTGAGTAAGTATTCGGACGAAGCAAGTAGTTCACATTCAACAGTAATGTGCTCAACTGTCTAAGATGTTTTATTGCATTATCTGCATTCGTAGACAAATAAAAGATGTTTTAATGTTGCTTAAGTATTTTTATTTGTTTATTTATTAACGTCCACTTTTTGCAACTTAGGCCAATCGGGACGGGTTCCCACCCTTTTCTAGCCAGGGTGGGATTTTTTAGAATGTTATTTAATGAATTTCGTCACTAAATAATTTCCTTTGCCCAGGCGAGAATTGAACTCGCCACTCTAGGTTTACCATGTGAGATAAAGGTCAACGCATGTTGCTTAAATATGTGTAAAATATTTAATTTGGCTTAAAATATATAGAGTAGAAGTTAGGAAATTCTCAATTTCCTGACTATTTCAAATGGCTAAATTCGGGCTGAAGGTGTCCATGTGAGCTAAGGCATTGGTCTTGATCAGACACGGCTAAATCTTGTGTCGCGAGTTCGATTCCCGCCTGGCCAATAGGATTTAATTAGTTACCAACTCATTAAATAATAGCCTTAGTCCTACCCAAGTAAAGGGTGGCAACCCCTAATTATCCCGTCCCGATTAGCCGCAGTAGTACAAAGTGGACGTAAATAAATAAGAATTCACAATTGGAGTAAATGAATAAAATTTAATAATATTCATCATTATATATCGCCGAACAAACATGAACATTGATCTTGTAAGTTCCTAAAAGGGTGGCAGAGAACTCCCTTGACCTTTGAATGCAGCATTGGCTGATGTAACGAGTACACACGTAATGCAACATTTTTCTGATAATTAAAACAAAAAAAGAAATTGATAGGCATGCAAGTCGAATTAGTTGATAAATGGTAGATTAAAGTTTGACTGTGTTAAATGCGGCGAGACTTATGTAATTGTGTCCGCTGATATATAGCCGGTTGAGTAACATTATGCCGGCTCCCAAAAAGGGATTAGCTCTCACATATTTGTCTAGTGTTGAGTTGCATAGCTATGCCTGCACCAGCTCCTTAAGGCAATGCATTCCTCCTGCATTCCACCTGCACATCATAATGCACCTACAGGAAGATGTCTTTATATAAGGTCTCCACCCAAGCCTCGTGTCTTCTGTCCACGCATCAACCCTAGCTAGAGCTACTTTAGTTATCTTCAAACATTATTATAAAGCCTTACAGTATAATTTAAATGTTTGGCTGGACATTTGAAGGCCAAGGTTTCTCGCTAGCAGCTCAAGTTGTTAAGTATTTTTTTTTTTTATTTTTTTTTTTTTTATGGTTTTCTTAACTACTTTTGGGTATCTCACAAAACACAAAAATGAATAGCCTTAAAAATGTTATATCTGAATAGTGGACTAAGAGGAAGCTCTGCTTCTGCCAAACTTATTTGTCTGTCTCATAGAGCATTTGCCATGTTTTAGCAGCTCTTAAGGGAAATCTGCTATTGAAGTTGTACTCATGACCTTTTGAAATTAGCAGACTACTTCCCAATAACGTTCCTTATCTGGGATGGGGACTAAAAAAGAAAAGTTTATATTTCATGTTTGACGCACCTACGTGGTGCATTGCATCGGGTGCATTGATGTCAGTGAACCTTCTTGCAAATATTGAAATATTTAAAATACAATAGGTTATGTACTCATGGCTACTCAACATTATTCTAAATCACCGTCTTACATACATGTCTCTCTCTCTCTCTCTCCTCTCCTCTCTCTCTCTCTTCTCTCTCTCTCTTCTCTCTCTCTAGATCTCTCTCTCTTCTCTCTCTCTCTCCTCTCTCTCTCTCTCTCTCTCTCTCTCTCTCTCTCTCTCTCTTCTCTCTCTCTCCTCTTCTCTCTCTCTCTCTCTCTTCTCTCTCTCTCTCTCCTCTCTCTCTCCCTCCCTCTCTCCTCTCCTCTCCTCTCTCTCTCCTCTCTCTCTTCTCCCTCTCTCTCTCTCTCTCTCTCTCTCTCTCTCTCTCTCTCTGTCTTTCTCTCTCTCTCTCTCTCTCTCTCTCTCTCTCTCTCTCTCTCTCTCTCTCTCTCTCTCGTTTTGTGTGGGGGGGGGGGTTAGACTGGGGAATTTCGAAAATTCTTAACGTCTCCCTTATTATGCGTCTGATCGAAAAATTGAATAGAACAATCTTATTGCAAATGTAGTGTACGTTTTTTCCACTATCTTGATTATTAACCGTGATATTTGGATGTTTAGATTCCGCCCTTCAGTAAACCCCCACTCCTGCTCACATTATTTGTAGCCTATTGTTCTTATTGAACTTTTAAGTTTTGAGGTTAATGGAAACACGTGACTCTCGTAGGAAATGTGCTTAATTAACGCAGCCCCTGCGTGACTTTACTTTTATAGCAAGCCTACAATGTGTACAATTATAGTTCCAATTTGAGAGTATTGTTTTCCTGTATGGCCTAAGTAACTTTAAGGGAATTATAGAATAGAAATTTTAGTTTTGAAGATTAATTGAAAATGAGTTGGTTATTAATCTCTCTCCACTGTTTGACACACAATGAATTATTGAAATCAGGGATAGCATTTATTATAATTAAATATTAGCTATATTGTACATATCTCCTCTCAAGAATCCATTCGAGCATACATTTTCTTAAGCATAGTTATATTATCCATAGCATTATATACACATGAGTAAATGTGTGTACAAAAGTAGGTAATTTCAATATTGCCAACATTTCACAGGAAATAAACAATAAACCGTGTTAGCCTCCCTACAACTTCCGCTCCTGTTTGAAGGTTATCGTCCTTGCTTTGCATAAATTACTTATTCCAAACATTAAACAATCGAATGTTCTAATTATTTCTATACCTTGTGCAAATAACAGTGGTAGATTAGACGTAATTTAGTTTATATTGAAAGAGCTAATTAAAAGGAAGAGATGGTAGCCTTTCCTGCAGCCTGAATAAAAGCAGCCCTTCACTGCATTGGCATTAGACCATAGGGTGGCTCTAAGGCTCGCTTTTCTTTGAAACCGAGTGATCTCATTATATTGATGATATGTTTGTATAGGTGGCATTATTTCATTAAGTAGACAACCTTCTATCGGTGTAGGTGGTATGCCATCAGTGATTGGTGGTACATGGAGGCTGCTATCGATGTAGGTGGTATGCCATCAGCGAGTGGTGGTACATGGAGGCTGCTATCGATGTAGGTGGCATGCCATCAGAGAGTGGTACATGGAGGCTGCGATCGATGTAGGTGGTATGCCATCAGCGAGTGGTACATGGAGGCTGCTATCGATGTAGGTGGCATGCCATCAGAGAGTGGTACATGGAGGCTGCGATCGATGTAGGTGGTATGCCATCAGCGAGTGGTACATGGAGGCTGCGATCGATGTAGGTGGCATGCCATCAGTGAGTGGTACATGGAGGCTGCTATCAATGTAGGTGGTATGTCATCAGAGAGTGGTACATGGAGGCTGCGATCGATGTAGGTGGCATGCCATCAGCGAGTGGTACATGGAGGCTGCTATCGATGTAGGTGGTATGCCATCAGAGAGTGGTACATGGAGGGTGCGATCGATGTAGGTGGTATGCCATCAGCGAGTGGTACATGGAGGCTGCTATCGATGTAGGTGGTATGCCATCAGCGAGTGGTGGTACATGGAGGCTGCTATCGATGTAGGTGGTATGCCATCAGCGAGTGGTGGTACATGGAGGCTGCTATCGATGTAGGTGGTATGCCATCAGAGAGTGGTACATGGAGGCTGCTATCGATGTAGGTGGTATGCCATCAGCGAGTGGTACATGGAGGCTGCTATCGATGTAGGTGGTATGCCATCAGCGAGTGGTAAATGGAGGCTGCTCTCGATGTAGGTGGTATGCCATTAGCGAGTGGTGGTACATGGAGGCTGCTATCGATGTAGGTGGTATGCCATCAGCGAGTGGTGGTACATGGAGGCTGCTATCGATGTAGGTGGTATGCCATCAGCGAGTGGTGGTACATGGAGGCTGCTATCGATGAAGGTGGTATGCCATCAGCGAGTGGTGGTACATGGAGGCTGCTATCGATGTAGGTGGTATGCCATCAGTGAGTGGTACATTGAGGCTGTCTATGGCAAGGATCGTGCGCTATCTCAAATGTCGTGACATTTAGCCGACTGC
The DNA here is from genome assembly GCA_019009955.1 of Riptortus pedestris. Classification (NCBI taxonomy): domain Eukaryota; kingdom Metazoa; phylum Arthropoda; class Insecta; order Hemiptera; family Alydidae; genus Riptortus; species Riptortus pedestris. The sequence goes on from CM032228.1 coordinate 258,217,322, forward strand.
TTGCACACCGGTCACCTCCCGCCAAGTGTAGGACTAGTCATCAAGTATGTTCCCTTCTATCTTTAATGCATTATAGTCTCGTCCCATTGTGTCTGGTGGCAACTTCTCACTTCATGTGTGTGACAGGATTTACAATAGCTTTCCACGTATCGTAGCAAACATCTTTCAGAATCAACAGAGGTTCACCAATATCCTTAATCTGTTAGGGGTGGTTAGGGGTACCTTAGCCTGTTAGGGCTAAGTACCTTAGCTACTTTCAAATGCAATTAAATAAATATAGATAATATTAATAATAATAAAGAAACAAACATAACATTGAAATACCTCTAACGTGACCCACGCAAATACAGATGTCAAAAAATGTAGCTATAATTTCAAAGATTAATACAGAATCGTTCAACAAAATGATCGCATTCTTCTTATTTGAGCTTGTTCTGGCTAATCCTAAGTCAGACAGTCTCAGTTGTACAATATCCTGAGCCAAATTCCTTACTTTTGGCAACCTACAGACTTTAAGACCGGTCTTATTCTGGTTCAGGTTTCTTACTTGCCATCTTTGTAAAACTGAGAATGTACAGGGAAAAACTGTTTGTTTCTAACAATTTTGATATTTGAATAGGACATAAATAGTCGGAATGCAAATTTGGCCTTATTGCAACTATACTAACTTCCATTCTGCATGTGCTATCCATCTGTGGTAAAGTCTTGCTTTTATATATTAACGCCTATTTTACGACAGTACCACTGATACAGGTTCCAACCCTTTTCTAGATCTTTCCGGACTAGCATTTGTTTAGTGTGTTTGTGACGAAATAAGTTACTATTAGCCGCGGCATTGGAACCCACTCCCCAATGTATTAGTTTTAAAACGAACACCTGTTTTGTTTATCTTCTTTTAATTTTGCTCCCTTTGACTGAATAGACAGTGATGACGGCTTACCTGGGAAGGTCAACAATGCTACATTTGAGGCTACTTAATAAGGTCAATAGGAGGGGATTTGCTCTGAATTATTTATGAGGTCATAGACTCATTGGCATGCTGAATGGGCTTGGACACCTGTTCCAACACACTCATCAAAGGCCTTCTTTCAGCATTAATCTTCCTTTTGTTCCAAAATCGTTTATCACATTACGTATTTTCTCATTTTATAATTATTATCCCTGAAATCTGTTATCCATTCGCTTTTTTGAGTTCATAGGTTCTCAGAAATAGTATCAAAATGTTGCCATTATAACCATCATATTAGGTTCCTGTTGCCTTCTGCTTGAGCTTAACTAACAATCTCAGCAGTAAAACATTGCACGTCTCACGAATCGGTTACTCAATGACCTATGTAATTTATCTTTAATATTAAAATAATAATATTTACTCACGACATATTCTGCCCATTACATCAGAAAATTTAAGTTATCTTTGACAGAAATGTTATGTTGCCTTACGATTATGTTCACGTTTTATCAAACCATTTAACTTGTTTTTATTATGTGGTATTACAACCTTATTATTTCCCAGATTTTAATTTCATATTTGTAATGTCACACCGCATGACTGATATAATTATTTAGGGAAAGTAATAGCAGGAATTTTCCGACTATGAATATTTCATTTCGTTAAAATGGCTGTTGGTTAGGAGTGCAATGTCAGAGTCCCTTTATTTGACTTATGCGTGGCTTATTGTTTGGAAATATCGGACAGTGAATCAGGAGCATTAGAACTTTGATGATTCGGCAGATGATAATAGATGAAACGATTCGTTGAATAATACTGATATAGTGTGAGTAGCCAGTTAATGGTATTCTGTAGAATATGCTATATTGTCCAATCAACCTCTTAAACCAAACTGTATGTTTGACGAGAAGATTGAATAACTGAGGAAGGCAGGTTGTGAGTCAATCCGTTGCCGAAGCATGATTGGTGATTTAATGATTAATCAAGTGTTGATGGTGAAATGGGTCGAGCTCAATGGAACATCTTACACTGGTTTCTTTCCTCCCTACAAGTTTCGCGTCCTCTGTGACGCCTCTTCAGGAGTAGCTCACACTTATTATAAAAAGATTCCACCTTCCTCGAGAGGCGGCCACGTCAAGACTCTAAAAGGGAGACTCACAGCGCCAATCAGCTGATTACATCGACACATTAAAATTATGAACAGAAAAGAGGTCGAAGTATGGAAAATCGATTCTAGAAGAAGCAAAGTCACACCAACGTCAAATCGACCCATGTACATTACATAAATATGCTATATGAAATTCTTATCACAGCTTTTTTGATCAAGCCATTTTGTTGGCTTTAATTATATGGATATTTTCTTTTATCTTCGGCTTGCTTGCATCTTTGTATTTTCTACTTCGAAAAAATTAAATTTATGTTTATATGTGAAAGAATGGTCCGCCAAAGATGTTCTATTTTTATAAATAATCAAGATTTCTACAATGCTTTTTTATATGTTCCTTTAGGTTTGGGACGATTGTCCTATATACAATTTGTCACATTGTTTTTGGTATCCTTGCCTTTCATTTTATCTTTTAAATGGCTGAAATTGTTTCTGATTTTCTGCCCATATGTTCAGAATATTGGTCCTACTTCTCTAATATTCTTATCATATTGATGTCAATGCGTGATAGTTGAGTAGGCACTACTTTTTGACCGTTTATTATTTTGTGGACTATTTATGGCTGGGAAATAAAATACGGTAGTATTTGAGGGCAGGAGGTCACAAAGACTCGTGGGAGCCGGATCACTCTCAAATATTTGTTATTTGTGATAATGGTATCTAGCTGTGGGGGTGTTATTTTTAAAATTCCAATTAATCCTATCAGGCGTTATTTGTTTCACTTAATTATCTCCTTTACAAACCTTCGGATTAAACATGTCCAAATATCTTGGAGACCATTTTATCTATATTCGGGGCACGTGCTTAACGGAATTAAAAAAAAAAACATCTTAGTTGCCTTACTGTCTAATCTATATTATTCTTGTGTGCACTTAATTTTTAATACATTGTCTAATAGAAGAATAAGATAATAAGACTAAATTAAATTAAATTATTTATTAACGTCTACTTTTTGCTACTATGGCTAATCGGGACAGGTTATCATCCTTTTCAAGCCAGGGTGGGACTAAGGATTTTATTTAATGAATTCCGTCACTAAATAATATATAATATATAATATATATATATATATATATATATATATTTCTGTTAACGCTCTAGCGGTCGCAATATTTGTTTTATCGTTGCCAAACTCGATATTTAATTGTTTTATGTAAAATGGCAGATCACGTTCGTTAATGGCTGACATTGGACCAGTGGGAGGGGGGGTGTAGAGGGGGGGATTTTGGAAAAATAAAACTATCTCCGTTATTATAGGTCGTATAAAAGAATTGTGTACAACAAATCCTATTGCAAATTAAATTTACTATAAATATTGTTATATACATTTATTCTGTATCTGGAATATTGTTATTATTTATTAGCGTCCACTTTTTGCAACTTAGGCTAATCGGGACGGGTTATCTACAGGTTACCACCCTTTTCTAGCCAGGCTGGGATTTTAGGACGTTATTTATCTGGAATATTAACCGAGATATTTTCATGTTTGTGAAGTGTGTGTGTGGCTATTGTCCTAAGTTTCCGGATTACTTCGGCCGTTTCCGTGGACTGTTCGGCACTCGTGTAACCTAACCTTTCTTGCCTTCTAACATTTGTGAGAAATATGCAAATACCTTCTGTTGATGCTCTATTTGTTGTTCTATCTATCATTAGTTTGTCCGTTGGGAGCTTATTAAAATTATCTGAGTGATTTCTCATTACCGTTTGTATTTACTCACGGTGGTGTTAAGTGTTAGCAGTATGCAGATTTCTCTATTGCTAAACTTCACGTGGGGAATCTGCTTAGTTTACGCAGCCCCTGCGTGACGGATTTTTTGCTTATTTGGAGTAGCTCAGTTCGAGTGGAGATTGCCACAAGCCCACTAGTAGTAGCAGGAGCCATGTCTGGGATGTCTGATCCATGTGTAACTACGCAGATCTCTAAAATATGCTTTTCATATTGGCCTTTCATAGTGAAATTTGAGTACCACTATTCTTTGCCAAAGTGAAAGTCACTTCGGAATTGATCTATTAATTGACTTAGGTGTAGGTAATCATAAACATAACATAAAGTTTTACTCTTGATAATGAATATTTCTTGTATACTGTTGGCTAAAGCCCACTATTACTCATTAATAAGAACTTAGGTTATTATATCATTAGTACGATATTAGTAAGTATGTGTATATTCCTTATTTCTACCATTATTTTACTAATTCGTTGATATGTGTGTTGCAGGAGGACTGGAGCCGGGGGCTGCTGGGTAGACTGCCTAGCCTAACGTGGCCAACCATGCCTGCCCTTCGGGGGAAGAGAGGCTGGTGTGGCTGCCTACAGGTTGGTACATTATATATCAGCTGATTACAAATAGATAAATGACACTATGAATGATGGGGGACAGTAGTATCTGGTGTAAAAACTAATTTTCACCATACTACGATGTAATGACCTGTTTTACACAGCTAATTTGCGCTCCGAAAGCTACACTTCGCCGCCCTAGGACCGAAAATGAATATTTTGCCCTAGGACCACAAAACCAACTGTTTATTATTTTAATTCATTCATTTCATTATATACATTATATTAGTTTGTTTTGCTCGTATTATTGTTTAGTTATTTAGTAATTATGGCTAATAATATATCAGAATCTATAAATAGAAGAGCAAAAGAAATCATTGCATAATACATAACTTAAAACAATCCGTACATTAAACATTCATCATGTCCCCATAACCACAAGATAACCTTCTAACAAAGAGGTACATTTAACCAAAAGAAAATCTTGTTAGCAGATTTCCCTTAAGGGAAATCAGCTATTGAGGTTGTACTCATGACGGAATTTTCGAAATTTTTCTTCAAATGTCCATCGATCCTACCTAGTAGATATATCTATCTATCTATTTATCTACCTATATATTTGTCTGTTACCGCTCTAGCGGTAGCAATTTTTGTTTGATCGTTACCAAACTCGATATTTAGTCGTTTTATGTAAAAAGAAAGATCAAGTTCGTTAACGGCTGAAATCGGACCACGGGGAGGGGGGGTTTAGAGGGGAGGATTTCCGAAAATTCGAAATATCTCCGTTACTATTCGTCGGATCGAAAAATTGTACAGAATCAATCTTATTGCAAATTAAATTTACTATAAATATTGTTCTATACATGTATTCTGTATCTTGAATATTAACCGAGATATTTGCATTTGTATTCTGCGTGTGGTACCAGTAGGCTATGTTCGGACTTTCCGCCGAGAGCTCTGGCGGCCTTTTCCATAACTATCCGTCCCTCGTGAATAGGCTTAGAGTTTAGGTTAACTGTGCTTCGGGGCTAGAAACTACTGGGTTATTACGCCTTAAAAAAATGTTTTTAGGTTTACAGGTTTCTTTCTATTACAGTTGTTATTAGGCAGATTTCTCTATTGTAAAACTTCACGTGGGAAATCTGCTTAGTTTACGCAGCCCCTGCGTGACGGACTTTTTTTGATTAATGTTATATCGTATTAATATTTATTGTAGTATGGTGAAAAATAGCGTTCGTGCCTCGGGCCAAAGTGCTTTTGCCGGCCCTCGAACTTTTCATAAACTCGACTACGTCTCGGTCAAAAATATCTCGGGCCGGCAAACGCCCACTTTCGGCCCTTGCTACGAAATATACTATTGTGTACATGTACGCTTTTACCAGCAATGGTGGAGAGTGTTGGGCAGGCGATTCAAATGTTGACTTCCATAAGGCTGAACTGAAGCTGTTATTCTTCTCTGCTACAAACCTCAAAACCAGTCTATTTACTTATTTATTCATATGTACAGACGAGGCTTCCCAACAAGGACGATATTACTTGAATGAAAAACTAACAAAAACAAAATATTGTAAATAAAAATTGCAACAACTAATAAAATAGAAATATATCACAAAACATAAAATAACAAAATACCAAAAATATTCAAATAACAAAATAGTACAACAAAAATAGTAACCAAGAAAGTATAACAAAATGCCAAAATACACAAGACGGAAGATACTTTAGAAAATAACGCTGCAGCCCAACTCAAGAACACATGAAACAAAAATGAAACGAAACAATCTATAAAAACTATTTACATATAAATAATATAAAAGGTAAATTAATTTAAAATATTACTAAGTAAATGCATTAGGAACTTATTAAAAAAGAACAAATAATCAGATCTAGTACAACAATTATTAAAAATAAAGGTCTTTTGAAAACAATGTTTGCCATTTAAGTTCAGATTAAAGAAGTTTCATCACTATAAGAAGGCTCACTGTTATTATGAGGTGAGTAGGAGTAGAGGTTTACTGAGATTTAAATCTAAAAATTTCAAGTATCTTGGTTAACATTCAGTTCGATTCCCGCCTGGGCAAAGGAAATTATTTAGTGACGAAATTCATTAAATAACATTCTAAAATCCCAGCCTGGCTAGAAAAGGGTGGTAACCTGTAGATAACCCGTCCCGATTAGCCTAAGTTGCAAAAAGTGGACGTTAATAAATAAATAATAATAATATTCATAATAGTGAAAATACGTATATAACAACATTTATAGACGATAGAATTTACAGTTAGATTGGTTCTATACAATTTTTCATTGCGACATATAATAATGGAAGCATGTAGAATTTTCGAACCCCCCCCCCTTCCTCTGGTCCGATTTTAGCTGTTAACGATCTTGAACTTATTTAATTTTGGATGAAACGTTTATGTAGCGAGTTTGGTAACGATAAACCAAAAAATGCTACCGTTAGGACGGCAACAGGCGTATATAGAATTTTGAACGAGCCTCATTTTCATCATCTACTAGGCAGGATCGGCGGTCATTTGAGGAAATGTTTCGAAAATTGGGTCATGAGTACGAAATAGCTGATTTCCTTTAAGGGAAATCTGCTTATATTTTAAACAATAAAGAATACAAGTTTCAAAAATGTTCAGTTTTAAACGGAAAAGGCCGGTACGCAGGGGTTGCGTGAATAAGCAAATTTCCCACATGAAGTTATACAATAGAGAAATCTCCATACAAGTACAGTAGTAGTAACGAGTCTCTAAACGATTTCACGAGAGCCGAACTTAGCCGGTCTTATCGTCCGTTATCCGTACACAATTAATAAAAATGCAAATATCTCGGTTAATATAAGATAGAGATTAAAGGTATATAACAATAATCATAGTAACGTTAATTAGCAATAAGACTGATTCTATACAATGTTTCGATCGGTCGTATAGTAATAAAGATATATCGAATTTCGAAAATCCTCCCTTCTAAACCCCCCCCCCCTCCCATTGGTCCTATTTCAGCCATTAACGAACTTGATCTCTCTTTTTACTTAAAACGATTAAATATCGAGTTTGGTAAAGATCAAACAAACTTTGCGACCGCTAGATCGGTAACAGACAAATATATATATATATATATATATATATATATATAAATATATATATATATATAATTTTGAGCCTCATTTTCATCATCTCCTTGGTAGGATTGATTGACAAGAATTTTTTCGAAAATCGTGTCATGAGTACGATCTCAATTGCTGATTATCCTTAAGGGAATTCTGCTAAAACAATACTTACATCCAAAAAATGTTGAAAATATAAAAATGTAAAAGCTAAATTAAAAATATCACTTGTTTAGATGTTTGCATAGAAGTTTATAGTTTTTAAATGTTCGAGAATAGTTTCTATATATTATTTATTAACGTCCACTTATTGCAACTCAGGCTAATTGGGTTCCTATGAATGGACTGCCCTTTGTGAGTAGTTGATGTAAATCTGTAAGAAATGGCGTAGTTTGCAGTCAGTCGGTGTATGTCTGAGCTACATTACATCTACAAATCGGTTTGGCCTGTTTTTGTCATCAAGTATGAGTGTGTCCAAATCTTAACCTTGTAAGTATTATTTCGTCTCTTCTTGTTTTTAGTCGGTAGGGCCACGGCTTCATTCAATGTTTAACTTCTCTTTGCTTACTTGTCGAGTTCAGCCAGCAACCCTGCCATGTTTGAAGTACACCTGTCTATGTCACTTTGCATAAGTCTTGTGTAGTTAGTTAGTTCTTGCCAATGTTGTTTTCCTTCTCACTATTTTGGGCATGCTTGTCTACTTTAGTAGATTGTTAAATGTCCTCGTGTCCGCCAATCCATAACAAAGTTATGTTTATATTGTCATAGCTGCCGGTGGAGACCGTCGTCACTGGCTGATGGTCAAGTACAGATGAAGTCTCACTTGTGGTTCACAAGCAAGGAGTACGTTGCAGACATTAAGATTTATAGAATTAGAAAAGCTCATCATGCTAGTGCAGAATATGCTGAGTATTTCGGTTAGTGTTCAGATGAGGATTGCATAGTTCACTAGATGCAGCTTGCATAAGAGTCAAGTGCAGCGTGTTATAGTGCTGTGGTTGCATTCTCTCTCCTGGCTACCAGCAAAACTGTCTAGCCGAAAATTATGGCTCCAATGAATAAATAAAAAAATTAAAAACCACAAACGAAGTCAAAACCACTTATATATATATATATATATATATATATATATATATATATATATATATAAAGGTGAAGTTGTTTTTTGGAGTTTTGGTAAGTGTTGGTGAAAAAATCTTAGTTCATTCCAATATTTCGAGAATATTTTGTTATTAGAGTGTAACAGATAGTGATTGTGTTAATTCTACTTACCAATTAAAGATACTTAAAAACTGTTGTACATTACTGTTGTACCTCTGTTTACATTAGGAGGTTATACTTGGTACTCCTAATGTAAACAGAGGTGCATACAACAGTCATGTACAATATCTTTAGTCTTGGTAAGTAGAATTATCACAAACACTATCTATTACACTCTAATAACAATGTGCAATATATATATATATATATATATATATATATATATATATATATATATATATATATATATATAGCCAATAGCGCCGATTTCCCTCTTTTAAACGTCTCCATTTAATAGAAAATTTCCACAAAATAAAGTGTCACAAGTGCAATTAATGGGTTGTTGGTATTGTGTGTTGAGGGGTTGTTTGCAGGAGATTAACCACCAAAACAGCTATCATGAATAACGTACACAACTCGTTAATAGGATAATGAGTGAGCTACTTGCAATCTATGCAGTATAATATATGTTAATATCTGCTGCTAGTATGTTAGGGCAGAGTACGGCACATCCATGTCTATTACTCCATATCAGCCTATGAGTGAGCTACTTGCAATCTATGCAGTATAATATATGTTAATATCTGCTGCTAGTATGTTAGGGCAGAGTACGGCACATCCATGTCTATTACTCCATCTATATCAGTCTATGAGTGAGCTACTTGCAATCTATGCAGTATAATATATGTTAATATCTGCTGCTAGTATGTTAGGGCAGAGTACGGCACATCCATGTCTATTACTCCATCTATATCAGTCTATGAGTGAGCTACTTGCAATCTATGCAGTATAATATATGTTAATATCTGCTGCTAGTATGTTAGGGCAGAGTACGGCACATCCATGTCTATTACTCCATCTATATCAGCCTATGAGTGAGCTACTTGCAATCTATGCAGTATAATATATGTTAATATCTGCTGCTAGTATGTTAGGGCAGAGTACGGCACATCCATGTCTATTACTCCATCTATATCAGTCTATGAGTGAGCTACTTCATTATTATGCCAAGGCCGGTGAGAGGCTCATCATATTGCCCGTTTTGTTTGCATCACATTTATCCAGAGTCCGCTCACTATTATAGAAGCCCCTCAATTATCTTCGGGATTTAGTAAACACGCAAATGGCGATTATATTGTTTATAGGGAAGGAGAGCATTAATGTAAACAATTTTCCACCTGCTAGTATAAATTGACCGAAGCGGGCAGCTGATTTTCATTCTGTCAAGAGATAATCTGAAGAAGCAAGAACGCTCAGTGAAACGTTGATAGAAAATACCGTGATACACTCAATACCAGAACAACTATAATATTCGAAATCGAAAAATAAAATAAAATAAAGGGTTAGAATCGAGAGTATAAATGATACTGTTGTCATAGCTGTCGGTGCATACCGTCGTCACTGGCTGATGGTACAGTACAACTCCAGTACTGACTACAAATTTTTGACAGACAATGAAGATGGTGCCTTTGCATCTATAGCACAATGCCAGCTGTACTCGACCATCAGCCAGTGACGACGGTGCCTTTGCATCTACAGCACAATGCCAGCTGTACTCGACCATCAGCCAGTGACGACGGTACCTTTGCATCTATAGCACAATGCCAGCTGTACTCGACCATCAGCCAGTGACGACGGTGCCTTTGCATCTACAGCACAATGCCAGCTGTACTCGACCATCAGCCAGTGACGACGGTGCCTTTGCATCTACAGCACAATGCCAGCTGTACTCGACCATCAGCCAGTGACGACGGTGCCTTTGCATCTACAGCACAATGCCAGCTGTACTCGACCATCAGCCAGTGACGACGGTGCCATTGCATCTACAGCACAATGCCAGCTGTACTCGACCATCAGCCAGTGACGACGGTGCCTTTGCATCTACAGCACAATGCCAGCTGTACTCGACCATCAGCCAGTGACGACGGTGCCATTGCATCTATAGCACAATGCCAGCTGTACTCGACCATCAGCCAGTGACGACGGTGCCTTTGCATCTATAGCACAATGCCAGCTGTACTCGACCATCAGCCAGTGACGACGGTATGCACCGACAGATATGACTACAGTATCATCTATAGCACAATGCCAGCTGTACTCGACCATCAGCCAGTGACGACGGTATGCACCGACAGCTATGACTACAGTATCATCTATAGCACAATGCCAGCTGTACTCGACCATCAGCCAGTGACGACGGTATGCACCGACAGCTATGACTACAGTATCATCTATAGCACAATGCCAGCTGTACTCGACCATCAGCCAGTGACGACGTTAACCACCCATAGCTCAGTGAACAGAATCAGCTATCGCAAAATGCCAGCTGTACTCGACCATCAGCCAGTGACGACGGTATGCACCGACAGATATGACTACAGTATCATCTATAGCACAATGCCAGCTGTACTCGACCATCAGCCAGTGACGACGGTGCCTTTGCATCTATAGCACAATGCCAGCTGTACTCGACCATCAGCCAGTGACGACGGTATGCACCGACAGCTATGACTACAGTATCATCTATAGCACAATGCCAGCTGTACTCGACCATCAGCCAGTGACGACGGTATGCACCGACAGCTATGACTACAGTATCATCTATAGAAAAATGCCAGCTGTACTCGACCATCAGCCAGTGACGACGGTATGCACCGACAGCTATGACTACTGGATCATCTATAGCTAATTGCGTGCTGTAGTCTTCTATCAGCCTGTGACGACGGTATGCACCGACAGCTATGACTACAGTATCATCTATAGCACAATGCCAGCTGTACTCGACCATCAGAAATGTGACGACGGTATGCACCGACAGCTATGACTACAGTATCATCTATAGCACAATGCCAGCTGTACTCGACCATCAGCCAGTGACGACGGTATGCACCGACAGCTATGACTACAGTATCATCTATAGCACAATGCCAGCTGTACTCGACCATCAGCCAGTGACGACGGTATGCACCGACAGCTATGACTACAGTATCATCTATAGCACAATGCCAGCTGTACTCGACCATCAGCCAGTGACGACGGTATGCACCGACAGCTATGACTACAGTATCATCTATAGCACAATGCCAGCTGTACTCGACCATCAGCCAGTGACGACGGTATGCACCGACAGCTATGACTACAGTATCATCTATAGCACAATGCCAGCTGTACTCGACCATCAGCCAGTGACGACGGTATGCACCGACAGATATGACTACAGTATCATCTATAGCACAATGCCAGCTGTACTCGACCATCAGCCAGTGACGACGGTATGCACCGACAGATATGACTACAGTATCATCTATAGCACTATGCCAGCTGTACTCGACCATCAGCCAGTGACGACGGTATGCACCGACAGATATGACTACAGTATCATCTATAGCACTATGCCAGCTGTACTCGACCATCAGCCAGTGACGACGGTATGCACCGACAGATATGACTACAGTATCATCTATAGCACAATGCCAGCTGTACTCGACCATCAGCCAGTGACGACGGTATGCACCGACAGATATGACTACAGTATCATCTATAGCACAATGCCAGCTGTACTCGACCATCAGCCAGTGACGACGGTATGCACCGACAGATATGACTACAGTATCATCTATAGCACTATGCCAGCTGTACTCGACCATCAGCCAGTGACGACGCTCTCCACCGACAACAGAAAAAAAATATTAAAGATTAGATATTAACAAGATTGGATCTACGATGTTTGTTCAAACGACGTTCGTCTAAAGACGTTTGGCAAAATAGAACTTGTCTAAATGTGTTGTGTCTAAATGAACTTGTCTTGTTTTCGAGGAATGTTTGTAATGCACAAGGCTACACGATGTCTCCTGCCATTCTTCTTTCATACGAACTGTTTGTCGGACATTCTAAAGTACCCTGTACAAGATCAAAATGTTTGCCAAACTTTACGCGTTAGACAAACGATTTGTTGGCCTAGCTTTATTAGCTGAGCCTGACAAACAATTTTGCGTGTTTGATGCAATTCTTGATTGACGTGCGTGTTTGTTTCAAAATCGTCGCCAACAGTCAAGTACCTCAAAGTTATTGAGAATGTGGTGTAGAGTTCCGGGCTGCAGTGTCCGGCTTTTAATACGAAGACTTAGCGAGGATAAGTAATTCATCAAATTTTAGTATTGTCTATTCTCAGAATCTTGGCATGGTCCTCAGGTTCTGTGCACAATATTAGTAGGACGAATGTTGTGTTAGATTATTTGCGCCCCTGTTTGATAAAACTGTAAAATCTGCCAATCAAATTTGATTGTTTATGGGGTACTTTAAACTATTTCTCAACTTTGTCCTAGAGTAGCACCTTGCTCACACCTTCCTGGTGAGATGGAAACACAACATGACTGGAAGTAGGATTCGAAACAACTTTACACGGTTATACACAGATTGACTTGTTTCTGGTGGTGGGACTTTGGTTGCTCGTCTTGCTACTTACGGAAGCTCATCAGCAATCCGTAGCAACGATTGGAATTAAGGCTAAACTGCCTCGTTTTACGATGTTTATTCGTCTAAAGAACTTGTGTCGGAATGAACTCGTCTTCAAAGCCGTTTGCGAAGAGTTTTTGGAATGGACTAGATAATTACAGGAGGAACAATGTTCTGTTTTACATCAAAGATCCAGAATCCAACTTCAAGTCTAAGAAAGAATTGGCCATAAACATATCTGATAGGAACAAAGAATTGGTTAACAGCTGAGCCTAACAAAATGTGTTTATTCTAAAGAGGAACGAGACTACCTGAGGCAAGACTCCAACACTGTTTACCTAGCTCAAATTGTTTGTGTATCATCTTTCCCATCCATCTTATTGCTGAGTCTGCATACGCCAACAGCAAATATTTCATCTCGTTGATGTCTTATTCCTGTTTACTCCTAATTTCATTGTTCTCTATCGACAAATATTTTATTTAACCGGTAAACACAATCACAAGAATAGTAATTTCACAAATATCTTGCATTATCTAATAAAAAACTGAACCTGGCTAACCTATTACATAAATCAACCACACCAGATGGTAACAATCAATGACTGGATACAATTTTTGTTAACAGATTTTTGTGCGACATCCATTTTGATTTGTATATTAGGTTTACTTTCCATACGTCTTATGTCGCCTACATGAGCCGATGCGACAAGTCGGTGACAAAATGAGACCAAACCAATATATGGAATTTTCAATAAAACTTGAGGTCAGCTGTAGCCAAAAAATAAGCGCATAATATAATCAAAACGGTGTATTTGGACCGTGAAATGTCTCTTCAACGAAATTGAAATATTTTAGAATTTAGAAGTAGGGGATTGAGGCTCTCCAAGAGTGAAACAACATCATTGGTTATTGTTTATTGGCAGGTAACTAGATTTATGATATAGTTACTCAACAGTTGGAAGAAACCAGGTAAATGCATTCTGGAATAACATGGAAAGTACGTAAGCCTGCTTTATAACAGGGATGGACTCTTTTCGTATGAATCACATGGTTAAATTATGGTTTGAAATCATCTAATTCCTTAAGACTATTCAGTAGGTCGGATAAAATGAGATTCTTAGGTTTGTGAAGGAATAATGCGACTATAAATGAGTTAAGGGGTGAGTTATGTGATAATACATGGGTAGAATTGACTAATGATGTGCATCTTAAGCAGAATAAGGATGGAGGTGGTTTGCTTCTGTACACGGATTGCCGCTAGAGGGCGCATCTATCACATCACGCAGCCCCTGCGTAAACTAAGCACATTTCCTACCTTCTGCAATAATACAGTTGTCACCTCCTCTCCACATATTCTCTATTTATATGCAAATACCCCGTCATAAGAAGGGTGCGACTACTCAAGGATGAACATATAAAACTACGAATAACTCGCTTAATGTTTGAGTTACGAAAAACTGCATACAACAACAATTGTAGAACATCGATAGTTCAACTGGTTCTATAACCTTTTACGATTCGATTCCGCTTGTAACAACTGAAGAATTTTGAATTATCGAATCGCACCCTCCTCTATACGCCCACTATCCCATATCCGAGTTTTGGCTGTCATATAACGTGTTGACTGAAAACCTGAAAAAAGTTTTTATTATGATAGATACATGGGAATTCCTTGTCTAGTGATGTCATTAATTAAGATTTTACGTTCTTCTTTCGAAAATGTTTATTGTTAAACCGTTGCTTCAAACAAGTTCTCTGTGGCAGCTTCGTTGGCTTACTTCTTTTTTATTCCACCAGTGAGTCACAGGTACGAACCTGCCACAGACAATATCATGAACCACTTCATTCCAAGGTTAAATGCTAAATATGGTTTTCATTGATCATTTACTTTGTGAGATACAAACAAATATGTTATGAGATGACGTCATCAAGTAAGACTTCTTCGTTCTTCACTGGAAAATGTTTATTTGATCTATACTATAGTCGATATTTAACCAATTCAGTCAACACTGTAGATTATAATAGTTATTGGAGAAAATCGGACATGGAATAGTGGGGTTTTAGAGGGGGAGTATTTCGAAATATCTCCCTTATTATGCGTCGGGTTGAAATATTGTATAGAGCAAATCTTATTGCAATAGTAATGTTCTATAAATGTTGTTATGTACATTGTTTCACTATCTTGATTATTAACTGAGATATTTGCATTTTTTTAGTTTTTGGTCTTCCGTAAAGCCCCACTCTCACTCATCTGACATTAACAATATTCTATTATGGTATGAAGCACTTTATTTGAAGAATACCAAATATTGCTCTCATTGAACTTTTAAGTTTTGAGATAAATGCAAATACGTGGCGCACGTGGGAAATCTGCTTAGTTAACGCAGCTCCTGCGTGACGGACTTTTTAGAGATTATTAGGTAGATTGTGTGATAATTAGCATGCATATTTATGTAGCTGTACACTGGCCATGTGGCCTCCCTTCCTTCCGCATTCAGACATATCCCACTCATCGCTCTCCCTTCCTGCATTTCATTCATAATAATTAACCTCCATTCATTAATATCGGTCACCTCCTTAAACCTACACAGATATTTAAACGCTTTTCTGTCTTACGCAAGCATTCAAATAGAAAAATTACAATTGAAAATTCTCGCCGTGCTCGTTAGCCGTAGCAATAAACCAATTGTTTAGCCTCGGGAAAATTAGTCTCCGAAGAATTATTATTTGTAATTAATGAGGAGCCTAATGCAATCTATATCCTTGATTAAGATCCATTGAGTATCGTGGGGTTTAGGGCGGAGCTCATTGCGTGGACGGATTCCGGATAAATCTGTAGCAATAGAGTTGGGTTGAGTGGGCAGCAACCTTAGAAATACAACGATATTGGCGGCCAATACACATAACCACCTGTTCCAAACATTTCTAATACCTTCTGCATTTAGTAGGCTCCAGTAATATGACTTTATCGGCTCCCCAAGCAATACCAACTACAAGCCTTAGTCTTTAGATCTTTCCATTGAAGCACTAAAAGAGTTAAACGTGAATTGTATTTTATGCGAGGGCAAATAATAAAAATGAACCATTTTTTGAAGTGAAAACTTCTTTAGGCACGTTGTGCACCCCGTAAGGAAGCATTTGCGGGAGAGGAAAAAAGTATGAAATCGCGACACCGCCACCGCTAGTACTCAACTGAAAGCTAAAGGAGCTTCTTTTCTTCATAACTCCTGAACCAAATTAGCTAGAGTTTTCGTTCACATACCATTTTAAAGAGGACAAAACCAGCATCATTTCGTGCACAGATACTATATATCTACCATTTTTACTTTCATAGATATTTTAATCCGAAGTTTAAATAAATTCGAATATTTAAATAAATAAATTCGAATATTTAAATAAATTCCGATATTTAAATAAATTCTATTCAAAACTGTTTGTATCCTACTTTAGCTACCATATACCGATCGTATCACATTTAGAAATTGGTGATGATGGTGCAAGAGTTGTTGAAATTATGGATAGAAATTCATTTTTCTGAGTGTACTTAACTTATTTTTGTAAGGCATTTTTTTTTATCACTATTATTTTTGTCATTTCATTTTTTTCATGTAAAATAGATCATAACTGTTACTTATTGATAAATAACTAAAAATATTTTTAAAATAAGACTTCGTAAAAAAAATTTCTCAGCAATGCCAAAATTGAGCGATCAAAGCTAAAGGAGTTTTCACTTCTACCGGCAGTCCCCTGACTGCTTATTTTTTTTTATTATTGAATTGATTGTTTTACGAACAAAATTGCTAAGTGATTTTGCTACATAGCAATGTTGCTTATGAAGGACCGAAATCATGAATTATCAGCATTATTATACTACTAAAATTGAAGTTATTTTCGGATTCTTACCCAAGTGCTTCTTAATTATTTCACTTGTATGAGAATCCTTTTGAAATTGATTTTTTTTTATTAGATTTCCCTTAAGTAAGCCTATACACCCAATATTGTTTTCATTGAACTTATACTTTATGTGATATACGCAACCCCTCCCCCCCTTCTTTTGTTTTTGGATTACTATAATTTGAGTGATAGAGATAAAAATGATTCTGATTCATTACAAATTACAGCACTAGTAAATTGTTTTCAATAAAATTAATATGTTATAGTCAGATATATTTCATTAATTGTTTGTCTTTCCGGTGTGAGGCGGGCAGACCCGTTTGTTTACATTTCTAACCCAACGCTTCCTGTCGGCAGGTTATTGAAATTGGATGAAACATTTCTTATTTCCGTTTGTATTTATTCCCGGTGGTGTTGTGTTAGCAGTATGTAGATGTCTATCTATGCAGCGCTACGAGGCTGGCTCGCCTGTTTACAATTCAGCCTCTTTCCGTTGTAGGTATTATTAATATGTATTGTAAATTTACTGAGCATTCATAATAGTGTTACCTGTATGTATATTAAACAAATATAGATAAATTGTATCTATTGAAAATATTCTCGTGGGAAATCTGCTTAGTTTACGCAGCCTCTGCGTGACGGACTTTTATTTTGTATGCAATGCATTGACTCGTTCCCCCCCCCCTTCTTTAGTTCTTGGAATACTAAAATTAATTATAAATTATTAAAATATAAATTATCCTGATTCATTATAAATGGCAGTATTAGATATACTAAATAGTTTGCAATAAAGTTAATGTGTTATATTCAGTTGTATATTCGTAATTGTTTTTCTTTCCAGTGAAGAATACGTCTATCTATCTATTCAGCTCCTGCCAGAGTGGGTGGCAGACCTATTTGTTTACAATTTAGAAGCCGTTTCTGTTGGGAGCTTATTAAAATTAACTGAAAGATTTCTCATTACCGTTTGTATTTACTCACGGTGGTGTTGTGTAAGCAGTATGCAGAATTCTCTATTGTAAAACTTCGCTTGGGAAATCTGCTTAGTTTACGCAGCCCCTGCGTGACGGACTTTTATTACTGCCGTCCCTTGCCTGTCGTAAAGTATATTATGTGGTCAAACTTTTTTTCAGATTCATTATCACAGTCACAGCTATTGTTGGCAATCAAATCAAAACGATGTAGTTTTTAAAACTCCTTCTAATATGCGGAAACTGTCATCAATCAGGTTCTTTTTTATGAAGTCAAATAAGTTTTTTCCAACCTATTAATTTATAAGCTAGTGACTAGGAGCCATTTGAAACAACTCTTTCCTACTTGTTTTCGGCTCGGCTGTTATTTCCCTCACATTTTCCCAATGGAGATAAAGCTATAGGAAAATTAGGACTGGGCTAATCTATTGTATTTTCTCCAGAGGTATTTTTTATTGTCTAGTTTAGTGAAAATAAGAGAAAAGGAGATGGTGGCTTGGGGAAAAGGTAAAATACCAACTACTGCCGGTCGACTCCATTGTCTCATAATTTCATTCCACTTCTTTCTTTTTTAGTTTTAGATATTGACCTCCATCTACTAGTTTCTATTTACTTCATTTTCAATTCAATCTCCTTTTCATTTATTATAACGTATTTCATTTAAGGTAATATTTTATGACATTTCAAAAAATCAGCTTTTAGCAGATTTCCCTTAAGGAAAATCTGCAATTGAGGTTGTACACATGATGCGATTTTCGAAAAAAATTCCTTAAAATGAGGTCCTTTCAACATTATATATATATACTAGCTCAGATACCCGGCTTCGCTCGGGAATTCATTTGAGGCTGAATGGTGATGGTATATTTTTGGCAAGGCTTTACTTTGCACAATATTTTGACATTTACCCGTTCCAGTGTTTCGGGTTAATACCTGTTTTTTTATGTAAGACTTCACTGTCCTGCATATTGTCATATTTCCCGTCTCCTATGCATTATGCATAGATTTGAATTATTAAGGAGAAAATATTGACATACATTTGAGTTTCTCTAAATAACAAAATAAACAACTTTTGTAATGTGCATATTTGCCGAAAATGCAATAGGAAACGAAATATCACTATTATTAATTTGAGGCCTTCCTTATAACCCCCACTCCTGCCCGTCCCTAGAAATGTTAGTATGGTTTATTATAAGGAAATCATTAGTATTAATTCACATAGCGAGTTTGGTTTAGTTCGGTTGAGTCTTTTGTGCCAAATAAAATTGTGGACTTCCGCTATAGTTTTTAGCGTATAACTCATTTATACTTCCGTATACGGCAAAAGTGCATATAATAAAAGTTACTTTAAATAGCAAAATAAACAACTTTTGTTATTTGCATATTTGCTGAAAAAGCAATAGGAAACGAAATATCGCTGTTTTTAATTTCAGGTCTCCCTTATAACCCCCACTCCTGTTCGTCTTAGAGAATATTAATATAGCCTAAAGTATAAGTTGGGCTAGTAGTAATATATATACCAAGTTTCATAAAATTCGGTTCAGCCGTTTATGCGTGAAAAGGTAACAAACAGACACGAAAGAAACAAAATGTAGTTATGTAGTTGTCTATGACATGTGAAACGAAAAGTTATCGTGAAATTTCGCGAAAAAAATCAATGTACAGACAGAGGTTACAATTTTATATATATATGCCTGTTACCGCTCTAGCGGCGTCAAATTTTGTTTCATCATCACCAAACTCGATATTTATACTCTTTATGCATTCGCAAAGATGGAGTTCGTTAACGACTGAAATGAGCGGGGGGAGGGGGGGGGGTTTAGAAGGGGAAATTCGTAAATTCGAGATATCTTCGTTCCTAACGTCGGGTAAAATGTATAGACTTAATCTTACTGCAAATCAAATATTTTATAAATGTTATTTGCATTTTTTCACTAGCTTGATTATTAACCGAAATATTTGAACGTCTCACTCCAAATGAAATTACTATGCCGAAGGCATTAATAGGAGCTGGAAGGAGTCTCAAACCTTTGAATATCAAAGCTTAGCTTATGTCACATACATAACTGACTTAAAACATTAAACTTTGTTCAATAATATGTCCTTGAAATAAAATAATAATTAAGTGTTTTCTAATCGTATAAACTGAACAAATAATTAATACTTGTCAAAGGAATAAAAATAACGGTTTCGAATGGATGTTGTGTGTTTAAAAGGAAAAATGGAGAATGTCCCATCCCTCTGCTGACAACAGCCACTTGAGATTTGTATATTAAATGAGGAGATGGAAATATGCTATTGTAATAGATCGTGACTAGTGAGAGCCTAGCTGGGGGATAGCGAGAATGCTAATGGAAATGGAGGGAAAGGAGTAAATAGGCGGGAACACTCGGCGCCAAGGTCACTCCTTATCAATCAGCTGACTCCTTCACCCCTTATCATCTAGTTGCTGGATAGCCGTCATAGCCAGCAGCTAGCAGTATGCCTCTCCATAATTCCTCCCCTTATCAGCTCCAACTCCCCTTATCATCTATCATCTAGTTGCTGGATAGCCGTCATAGCCAGCAGCTAGCAGTATGCCTCTCCATAATTCCTCCCCTTATCAGCTCCAACTCCCCTTATCATCTATCATCTAGTTGCTGGATAGCCGTCATAGCCAGCAGCTAGCAGTATGCCTCTCCATAATTCCTCCCCTTATCAGCTCCAACTCCCCTTATCATCTATCATCTAGTTGCTGGATAGCCGTCATAGCCAGCAGCTAGCAGTATGCCTCTCCATAATTCCTCCCCTTATCAGCTCCAACTCCCCTTATCATCTATCATCTAGTTGCTGGATAGCCGTCATAGCCAGCAGCTAGCAGTATGCCTCTCCATAATTCCTCCCCTTATCAGCTCCAACTCCCCTTATCATCTATCATCTAGTTGCTGGATAGCCGTCATAGCCAGCAGCTAGCAGTATGCCTCTCCATAATTCCTCCCCTTATCAGCTCCAACTCCCCTTATCATCTATCATCTAGTTGCTGGATAGCCGTCATAGCCAGCAGCTAGCAGTATGCCTCTCCATAATTCCTCCCCTTATCAGCTCCAACTCCCCTTATCATCTATCATCTAGTTGCTGGATAGCCGTCATAGCCAGCAGCTAGCAGTATGCCTCTCCATAATTCCTCCCCTTATCAGCTCCAACTCCCCTTATCATCTATCATCTAGTTGCTGGATAGCCGTCATAGCCAGCAGCTAGCAGTATGCCTCTCCATAATTCCTCCCCTTATCAGCTCCAACTCCCCTTATCATCTATCATCTAGTTGCTGGATAGCCGTCATAGCCAGCAGCTAGCAGTATGCCTCTCCATAATTCCTCCCCTTATCAGCTCCAACTCCCCTTATCATCTATCATCTAGTTGCTGGATAGCCGTCATAGCCAGCAGCTAGCAGTATGCCTCTCCATAATTCCTCCCCTTATCAGCTCCAACTCCCCTTATCATCTATCATCTAGTTGCTGGATAGCCGTCATAGCCAGCAGCTAGCAGTATGCCTCTCCATAATTCCTCCCCTTATCAGCTCCAACTCCCCTTATCATCTATCATCTAGTTGCTGGATAGCCGTCATAGCCAGCAGCTAGCAGTATGCCTCTCCATAATTCCTCCCCTTATCAGCTCCAACTCCCCTTATCATCTATCATCTAGTTGCTGGATAGCCGTCATAGCCAGCAGCTAGCAGTATGCCTCTCCATAATTCCTCCCCTTATCAGCTCCAACTCCCCTTATCATCTATCATCTAGTTGCTGGATAGCCGTCATAGCCAGAAGCTAGCAGTATGCGTCTCAGAATTTCCTCCCCTGAGCGGCTCCAACTCCCCTTATCATCTATCATCTAGTTGCTGGATAGCCGTCATAGCCAGCAGCTAGCAGTATGCCTCTCCATAATTCCTCCCCTTATCAGCTCCAACTCCCCTTATCATCTATCATCTAGTTGCTGGATAGCCGTCATAGCCAGCAGCTAGCAGTATGCCTCTCCATAATTCCTCCCCTTATCAGCTCCAACTCCCCTTATCATCTATCATCTAGTTGCTGGATTGCCGTCATAGCCAGCAGCTAGCAGTATGCCTCTCCATAATTCCTCCCCTTATCAGCTCCAACTCCCCTTATCATCTATCATCTAGTTGCTGGATAGCGTTCATAATTTTTGTTTGATCGTTACCAACCTCGTTCCTTAACGGCTGAAATCGGGCAGGGGGGAGTGGTGGAGAATTTAACAAATTCGACATGTCATCGTTATTATATGCTGAATCTAAAAAGTGTGTAGAATAAATCTTATTATACATTAAACGTTCTATGAATTTTGTTGTATAAGGGTTTTTTTCACTATCTTGTGTATTTATAGGAATTACCATTTTTTAGTTTTCCGCTTTCAGTACACCTCCTTGTTTACTCATGTCCTATTTATAATAAGGAGTTGTGTTATGAAGCACTTTATTTCAAGCTTAAATACCAAATATTTTTCTCATTGAGCTTTTAAGTTTTGAGATAAATGCAAATACGTGGCGCACGTGGGAAATCTGCTCAGTTAGCGCAGACCCTTCGTAATGAACTTTTGTCTTCCAGATTATGTTATCATTATGAGCCGAACCAAATTGTAATATATTCCTCATTCAATTTTATCTTTAATCGATTCTGAAATACCTCAAGAAACCTTCAAGAGAAGGAATAATTCAACTAGCCTAGCGTTTTCTTCTAGTCCTCCCAGCCCCATATTTCTGGTGACATTGAGCAATACAAGGTTGGTTAAGTTTAAAACTAATGTCAAGAACTGCTGCACTAGCTAATAAGACGTTAGTTGGAGTTGAACCTCTGCCAAGCCATTTGTTGGCTATCAGAAGAAGGCATTTCTGTAAGCTTGAAGAGTGACCTGTTCCAAAAGAATTCTATCTTGACCAACTCACACAAAATAGCCATCTGAAACCCAAAGTCTTTCATTAGTCTAACACACCATAACATTTATTATTTTACATTTTCCTTTCTTTGTGAAAGTAATTTCTAGCCGTGAAAGATTCATGTATTGATACATTAAATAAAATCTCAGTCTGTCTGTCATAAATTATCAACTTACCAATTCCGTTGAAATTTTGTAGAAAGTAAGTGTAAATTGAGCAGTTCGAGTTGTTCTAAGGAATAATAGCTGGTTTGCCTTGAAACACAATCGAGATACATATTCCTGAATTATGGAGTTATCTCGTTGAGCGAGAGCATTGTTAACTGTTGTATTGTATTGGCAAGTTGATGGAAGCAGAACGCTGCCAGATGCCAGGAGGCTGCCCGCTCTTCTCGTAGTGAAAGTATGACGATGAAATCAACACTCGAACAAGTTCAGTGAAACTCCAGCATCAGCTCAGATAGAGAAAATAATAAACCCAATTCTGTTTAATTTTCATTATTAGGTAACATTTATGTTGTATGTTCTGGGAGTGGTTGCCTTTCTAATGCAAGTCTTGGGTGGCGAATCTTCCTCACTAGTTTAAATTGAATATTATGCATTCCATATCTATTTACCACAAGGAAAAGAATTAACTGTTGCATTGGATTTTATTGATGCTGCTAGCACGTTGATTGGGAACGTGATTACGGGAATAGTTGGCATAACTGCGTGTTGACTCCTGGCCTGCCTGCCTGGCTGCAGTTCACTGTCACGTGGAACTACTCTCTCTCTCTCTCTCTCTCTCTCTGTCTCTCTCTCTCTCTCTCTCTCCCTCTCCCTCTCTCTCTCTCTCTTCCCACTCCCGACATTTTGTGCTTGGCATAGAGCACATTTGGAAACAATATATTTGAAATTAAAATAACATTTTAGCTTGTATGTCAAAAGAATTCTTTGAGATATTTCTTATTGAGTTTAATTTAAAACAATTTGATGTTTATGCTGAGCCAAAAGCCGCAACAATGGTAAACACATGTTAGTAGGAGAGATATGTCTCCCAACACTGAAAACAAAAACAAAAAATTCATTAAATAATGTTGACCTAAGCCTGCCACCAGCAGAGATAATAAGACTGTCATGTAATCAATTTGGACTGATGATGGATTTATATTGGCCTTTGTAGATAACATATCTCTGATTAATGCAAACCTTCCAATTAGTTGGCCTTTAATGGCAGCTGATAGATTAGGCTTTATCAAGGTGATAAGTAACTATGATGGAGGGCGTGGGCTCTAGAAATCATCGCTCATCATTTATTGGAATGATTCGTCCAATAATGGCAATGAAATGCTTGCAGGAGAAAAATAGTTTTCCATCCATCTACAGATAGAATCTTGAAACGGCTGACAGGAAGAAATATGAGCTGCAGTAGCTGGTCGTGTTGGTCGGCAGATTGCACCGTCTGAATGGATGCCAAGGAACATTTCCTTTCGTCAAGAAATGGGTGGGAATTGATTTTATTACGGAGTAAAGCCCCCAACTAAAGCAGCATACTGGCTCATAGCAATGCAGTATAGCAGATTATACTTAATGATAACACCTGCTGGTGAAACACACTTGCCAGCTCGTATCACAACATATTCCCTGTTTCTATGTAAATAAAACAAATGTGCTGACGGGGAGGGGTTTGACAAGTAAGCATCGGTCATCTGCTAGGTAGGATCGAGGGACAATTCAGGTAATTTCCAAATATCGCGTCATGGGAGTACAACCTCAATAGCTGATTTCTTCAAGTGAGGTCTGCTCAAAATCATCAATTCCTGTTGTTTTCCCAACTACTTCTTAGCTGACTGAGAAGGGGTCATTTCTCCGCCGATGAGTCACTGCTAAATCTCAGTGCTTTCTCTACTCCCACTCTCGACGTCAGATTCGCTAATACAACTATCCCTATACAAATTTAGAAACAACCATCATTACATGTATATATATATATATATATATATATATATATATATATATATAAGAATGTTTCTTGAGCTATTAGGGCAGGAAAATAATGTTTTTATAACACCATTTATTTGATGCCGGCACGTTTCGAGTCTCCACTACTCCTTCTCAAGGGCTCATTTATATAGAAGTTTAGGCAAAACGTTTGTTAATTGCATAGTTTTATATCTTCCTACTATTTCACTAATTAAAAATGAATGAAACAAATTACATAATATGTCCCTCCTTACTGCTAAAAACGTTTTTTTATTTTTAAGAATAGCCTGATAGATATTAAATGAAGTTTATTTGGCATTGAATGGGTTCTGACCAGCCCAATATTAGAATGTTTTTAAAACCAGTAGCGTGTATTACACCTCCTTCCCCTGGTCTGAATTCAGCCGTTAACGAAATTAATCTTTCTTTTTACATAAAACGATTAAATATCTGGTTTGGTAATGATCAATCAAAAATTGCGACCGCTTGAGTGTTAACTGACAAATACGTATATATTACGTAGTATATTTGATTTGACATATATATATATGGTCATCTCCTGGGTAGGATCGATGGACATTTGAAGAAATTTTTTGAAACTCGTGTCATGAGTACGACCTCCATAGCAGATTTCCCTTAATGGAATTTGTGCATTATTTAAACGATCCAGAGACATATTGTGTGGCCGCCAAAATAAATTTATGAACCCTCAGACTTCCAATATCAAGAACCGAGCTGACATTAACTAAGCCAGACTTACCAATAGCAACAGTAACCTACAATAGACCTAGTCCACCTTACAAAATTACAACATAACACTTAAATCGAATGACAAAATAAACCTGAGTAATACACTCTCCTTCATAAGTACAACTCAGCTGATTAGCAGACCAAAATGAGTAAACAATACACAGCCTTCACCAATAGTTTCTTTGACATCAATGACCTCTGTTCTTTCAGTTCACTTTAGGAAACATTACAACTTTGGACGACAAGACTCTGGGACAGCGAATAAATCCAGCAAATTACACAAGAAATCATTTGAACAAAAATTATTTCCCAACAATGAAATATATACCAAGTCCGTCACGCAGCGTCTGCGTCAACTAACCGCATTTCCCACGTATTTGAATTTATCTCCAAACATAAACTTTCCATGAGAATATTATTTGGCATTAGGTCTTCAATACTTAACTACGAATACATAGCATAACATTCATAAATTTAAATAATTATATACAATAAATTAGTTATATAAACAATCTAAATACAACTGTAAATATATCAAATAAATGTTGTTATTGATTGAGATGCAAATTTATTAAATGTTGACATGCAAAGTCATTATAAATGATGACCAACTTGTCGCAGCTTATTGTGGTAATGCACCTCATCACGAATTATGTTTATGACAAATATTTATTGATAGCATTTTTGAAAGTATTCATCTTGTCTATAAAATCATCGGTCATACATGTACTTGTTTAATTTATATTTGAACAAATAATATATTTTAATCTATTCGCTGTATTGTGAGAGGGCATACCTGTTGCTTGGATTGTTGTTGAGTGAGAGGTAGCCTTTATCCATTCTCCACCTTCTCCCTCCATAGCCTCCATTATCCCATTATTGGAATATATTGCAGGTAGGCAGGGGAGGTCACCATCTCCTATCGAAACGGCTCAGCTCTCATAACCATAGTCGTGTTACAAATCATTTCTTATGTTTAAAATAACTTTTATTTGTTACAAAAATAATGTGTAATTTTGCTTTTCCTCGAATATGTTGGGCTTCGTCCTCGGCCTGATATTCCACAGTACTGCCTAACATCCATCGATTATATAATGGTGTTATTAATAGTTTTACTGCAAGTTGATTGTGCATTTATTGTTACTAGAATTCAGCTATTATCCCTCTATTGGCGGCTGACAGCTCCGCTATCAAGGCAACCTGTTAGCAGATTTCCCTTAACGCTATTCACGACGCCATTTTCGAAAAATGTCATCAAATGTCCATCAATTCTTCCTACTAGATGAGAGAAAATGAGGTCCGTTCTAAATTTTATATACACCTATATATGTGTGTGTGTTGTGTGTGTGTGTATATATATATATACAAACACACACATATATATATATAAATATATATATATATATATATATAGATATGTATATAAATAATTTTTCTTTCTAGCAATTTTTGTTTAATCCTTACCGAACTCTATATATAAGCGGTTTATGTAAAACGAATGATCAAGTTCGAAATCGGACTGGGGTGTCCGTCGGATCGAAAAACTCTATTAGTGCAATCTTATTACAAATTTAATTGTCTACAAATGTCATATCTCTATATGTCTCTGTTCTCTATCCTGAATATTAACCGAGATATTTACATTTTTAGCAGATTTCCCTTAAGGGAAATCAGCTATTGAGGTTGTACTCATGACGGAATTTTCGAATTTTTTCTTCAAATGTCCATCGAACCTACCTAGTAGATGACGAAAATGAGGTCCGTTCAAAACTGTATATGTATATATATATATATATATATATATATATATATATTTGTCTGTTACCGCTCTAGCGGTCGCAATTTTTGTTTGATCGTTTCCAAAATCGATATTTAGTCGTTTTATGTAAAAAGAAAAATCAAGTTCGTTAACGGCTGAAATCGGACCAGTGGGAGGGGAGGTTTAGAGGGGAGGATTTTCGAAAATTCGAAATATCTCCGTTACTATACGTCGGATCGAAAAATTGTATAGAATCAATCTTATTGCAAATTAAATTTACTATAAATATTGCTATATACATTTATTCCCTATCTTGAATATTAACGGAGATATTTGCATTTTTATTAAATTTGGGCCGATAACGGATTATTGAATTTCCCGCCAAAAGCTAGTTCGGCCCTTTGCCGTAACTGTTCGGCTCTCGTATGGAGATTTCTCTATTGTATAACTTCACGTGGGAAATCTGCTTAGTTTACGCAGCCCCTGCGTGACGGAATTTTTAATTTTCAGCTATCAATAACCCCTCACTTCAATTTATGTCATATTAATAATGTGTTATATCGTGAAGCATTTTATTGAGAGCGTGAGAAGTCGTATTTAAATAGTAAGCATTTTTTTCATCAGATCTTTACTAGTCGAAACATCGTTGAGATGATGTTTTATGTCATCATCAAGTAATTTTTTCAGGCAAAAAAAGGGATATTAACAGGTGTGCTTAGAGATACTATTTGACTATCTGGTTGCAGGTAGTTGAGGTAGTCCTGGAGAAGGCAGTGTTACCTGCATACTGCAGTATCCTTGGATATGCCGCTCCACCTCGTCTCCCGTCTCACTACATTGATACAATACATCAAAATAATATAATAAGATTAGTATGATATGCTATTTTATGTTGTAGCGAATTTCCCCTACGACAAAAGGCTATTTCTCTATGTCCGATGCTTCTCTAAGTCTGAGCAAGGGGCCTAGATGATTTTTCATCCTGATGCAACTGGTCGTTTCCCCTCTACCTGGAAAGTATCGGATTTGCCATGACCTTCCCTGAATGTTCAGCAGATTCCCTTGAGGCGATTCAGCTATTGAGATCCTAAACATTACAGGATTGAAAAATGTTTACTATTTTGACGAGAATGTTTACGGTGTTGAGTAATTAATTGAGGTCCGCTCTAGAGGTCGCAATTTTTTATCGCGATATTTAATCGTTTTATATAAAAATGAAGATCAAATTCGTCAACGGCTGAAATCAGACCACAGTGGGAGGGGGGGGGGGATTTCGAGAAAAAAAGTATCTACTTTTTGAAAATTGTTTAATATTTCTTACCCCTAAGCAGTATTATAGAGACAATTTTGGCAGAGAAATGGCGGAAATGGATAATTGTTTTTTGTATTTTCACCTTATTTATTTTATTCGCTATTACGGCTCTCCCCCTCACTGGCAAATTTTTAATTCAATATTGTTCATGAAGTTATCAGGTCGTTTATTTAATAAAAAAAAATATAAGTATCTCTTTTATAGTCTAAAAGTTAATTAAAAGTGACCTCTCAAAGGAGGAAGAATTCATGTTTATTTTCTCCGTTTCTTCTCTTCATGAATAATTTATACTGCTTAATCTTCTGTGAAGTCAAAGTATACTTTTTGGCCAAATTTTAAAGAAGTATTCTTTGCTTAATTTAACTTCTATTTTCTTAATTTGCGTATTTGCCAATGATCTATTGTCGAAGTATGATTTAATCCATTTCAGTTATTTTTCTTATTCTATCTACTTATTTAAACATTAGCATATTAATGTTTAATGCGGTTACCATTCACCATTCTTTAATATTTTATTTTATTGACCGTTATCGGGTGGGCAGCTTACTAAATAATTTAGTTATTCCATGTAGACATCATGTACTCATTAGCCTTAAAAACATTAAGCTGTCGTCATTAAAAAAATAAGTTCCTAGATATATATTCCTGCAGACAGCCCTACCTCAAATATATTATCACAAACCATTGATTATTTTGCCTCATATTTACTGATGAAGCCAAATATAGCAGATATTTGCATGTATGTCTTGAAATATAAACCATTTTCATAGACTGTTCTTTCTTCAAAAGCTGGTTCTAGCAGATTTCCCTTGAGACAAATCAAGTATGTATTGAGGTTGTAATCATGACGGGATTTCCGAAATAATTCCTCAAATGTCAATCAATTCTGCACTGGAGATGATGAAAATGAGGTCCGGTCAAAATTATATATATATCAAATAAAGGGTTAGAACCGCCAATATAAATGATATTATTGTCATACCTCTCGGTGGAGACCGTCGTCGTTGGCTGATGGTTGAGTACCGCTGGCAAGCGCTTTCGATGCGATGGCATCATCTTCAAGCCTGTTGATAGTGTACTGAGTTGCTGTCCGTCAGTCAGTGGGTTTTATGCTCTGTTCACCGTATTAGTTGTTTACGTTTAGTCCAGATCTGTTTGCTCAGCATTAAGATCTGTCACACGAGGGATGTTGATGTTCAGGTAAATTGTTTTCGTGTAGTGGGTTGTTTACGTTTTGAATCGAGAACTGTTTACTTACCACTCAGATCTGTCAACAGGTGTGTTAGTGTTCAGGTAAAATGTATGTGGTGGGTTGTTAACGTTTGTTGGATCTGTTTACTTACCATTCAGATCTGTCAATCGAGGTGCGGTTAGACTAGTGTGCAGGTAAATTGTTATCGTGGAGTGGGTCATTGTCCTCATCCGTGTGGGTGTTTACATTTCTAGTGTTAATAATACATATGATATGTAGATACGGGTATAATGTAATATTTGTGTCATTGTTATTATACATTAAAAATTATGTATCATAGAAAAATGAATAAATAAATGATTAAGTACTATATGGAACTACCTGCGTCGTCGCTTTATCTGTTGGTAATCCTGGGTGATTTCGTCTGTTGGCGTCTTCCGTTTATTATTCCTTTTAAGAAGTTGTAGTGGTCTGAAGATCGTGTCCGAGCTAGTGTTGAGCTGTTCATTGATGATGTCTCCGTTGAATGTCCGTTGTTTGTATATCTCCATATTCTCTAGTATATCCAATCGTCGGCCTTTCGTTTGTCGGTGTAGAAGTTTCATGCTGTCGGCTATACTCGTCGGGTCGTGGCAATGGTCGTTCAGGTGGTTGGCGAAATTGGAATCTCGTTTGTTAAGTCTGAACGAGCGGATATGTTCGGTGTATCGCGTTTTCAATCTCCTTCCAGTTTGTCCGATGTATGTGTTGTTGCAGCTGCACGTAAGTTTATATACTCCGTTCATATTGAAGATGTCCTTGTTCTCGATGTCATTTATGAGCTTCTGCCGTAGGTTGTTGTTGGTTCTGAACGTAGTGTGAAGTCCTTCTTTCCGAAGTGCGTTTGTGATTTTATATGTATCAGGACCCGTGTATGTGATTGCGTGGCGTTTGGTGATTGGTTCAGCCGAAGTGCTCGCGTCTTGCTTGGCGTTACTAGTTATTTTCTTGAGTAACTTATCGATCGTGTGTCGTTTGTAGCCGTTATTGTAGGCTATTTCGTGTATTGTATTCAACTCCTTGTCGTAGTTTTCTTTTGAGAGCGGAAGGGTATGTAGTCTGTGTAGCATGTGGCGAAATGCAGCTAGTTTGTGTTGAGTTGGATGGTTTGAAGTGGCGTGTATTGTTGTATCCGTGGCTGTAGGTTTTCTATATATGCCGTACTCCAATCTGTCAGTTTTCCTGGTAATCATGAGGTCAAGGAAGTTTAGTGTTCCTTCGTTTTCAGGCTCCATGGTGTAGCGTATGTTGGGGTGGAGTTTATTGAGGTCATTCAAAATCCCGTTGATGTCATCTGTTTCCACGATGCAAAAGGTGTCATCTACAAATCTGAAATATCTTGTAATTTGATGTTTATCCATGAGTTTTTCTATGTGCGTATCTTCGATGTGTTGAATAAATATTTCCGTAAGTATAGAAGAAGTGGGATTTCCCATTCCGAGACCGTCTGTGGGTATATATATCTCGTTGTTGAAGCGGAAGTAATTCTGTTTCAGCACTGTCTTCGTCAGGTCAGCGATTTCCCTGATGTAGTCATCATCGTATAAGTCGCTGAGTCCTGTAGTGAGAATGTCGATGGTTTCTTGCACTGGTATAGATGGGTATAGGTCTTTGATGTCGAACGACACTAGTCTTGTTCGTTCTGAGATCCGTACACCTGCGAGTTTGTTCACAAGTTCTGTGGTGTTCTTGATTGTGTACGTGTTCGGTAGATGCACTGTGTCTCTTAGTATAGATGTGATTTGTTTTGCGAGTTTATATGCAGGCGCTGGTCTGTAGTTGACTACTGGTCTCATGGGTGCGTTGGGTTTGTGTATCTTGGGTTGAGCTCTCAGTATAGGTGGTCCTGGATTCATGTTCAAGTATCTATAGTGATTGTTGCCTATAATGTTGGTGCAGCGTTTGAGTGCGTCACGTACTTGTCTCTGGTAGGCATCTGTTGGGTCTGTCCTTTGCCGACTGCAGTTGGTGTCCTTGATGAACTGGAGGGTTTTGCCGACGTAATCTGGTGTGGTCATGATTACCGTAGCGTTGCCTTTGTCAGCTTTAGTTACCACGAGCTTGTCGTTCCGTAATTTGGTTTTTAGTGCTTTCGCCGTTTTGTTTTCGGTTGAGTAGATGGTGGTTCCTCGATGTTTGTTGGTGGTGTTTTCTAGAATATCTGCTATTCTGTGTCTTATCCTCTCCTGTTTGTGTTGCGGTAGATAGGTGATGGCGTTTTCTGCGTCGATTATGTTGGTTTCAAGTGTCTCTCTTCTGCTGGTGCTGTGCATGTTGTGCTTGAGTCCTTTTTCCAGGAGTTTGGTCTCGTTTTCCGTGAACGAAGTATCCGTGAGATTGACAACCCTGTTGTGAAAATGAGAAACTCTGTTGGGTTTAGCCGTGCCGTTTGTCTGTTTGTTCGTGAGTGTTTCCATTTTTCTGTGCATTTTATCGTATTTGGCTGTCATTGTCCGTTGGACTTTCTCGTGTAAGTAAGTTGAGAATGGCTGGAAATATTGGTATAGGTTCAAGCGAGTGAGTAAGTCAGTAGCTTGTAGGTGTAATTTGTAGATGTCGTGGTTCAGTCGGTCTTTCTTAATATACAGTGATCGTATCTCTGTCCTGATCCAGCGCTTTTGTGCGTCAGTTTTAGTCTTGTGTGCGGCGTAAGTGTTAGTCTTGATCTGTACGGTTGCGTATCGTGGGGTGACGTTGTTAGTTAGGCACTGTTTGTTGAAACGTATGTTGGCGATTGTCTTGTGTATTTGTATGGTTTTGTTAGTAAGTCTCGTCAACAATACCTTAGCCTGACTGGCTGTGTCTGGTAATTCAAATAAAGGGTTAGAACCGCCAATATAAATGATATTATTGTCATACCTCTCGGTGGAGACCGTCGTCGTTGGCTGATGGTTGAGTACCGCTGGCAAGCGCTTTCGATGCGATGGCATCATCTTCAAGCCTGTTGATAGTGTACTGAGTTGCTGTCCGTCAGTCAGTGGGTTTTATGCTCTGTTCACCGTATTAGTTGTTTACGTTTAGTCCAGATCTGTTTGCTCAGCATTAAGATCTGTCACACGAGGGATGTTGATGTTCAGGTAAATTGTTTTCGTGTAGTGGGGTGTTTACGTTTTGAATCGAGAACTGTTTACTTACCACTCAGATCTGTCAACAGGTGTGTTAGTGTTCAGGTAAAATGTATGTGGTGGGTTGTTAACGTTTGTTGGATCTGGAAATATTACATTATACCCGTATCTACATATCATATGTATTATCAACACTAGAAATGTAAACACCCACACGGATGAGGACAATGACCCACTACACGATAACAATTTACCTGAACACTAGTCTAAACGCACCTCGTTTGACAGATCTGAATGGTAAGTAAACAGATCCAACAAACGTTAACAACCCACCACATAACATTTTACCTGAACACTAACAACAGTGGGTTGTTTACGTGTTGACAGATCTGAGTGGTAAGTAAACAGATCTCGATTCAAAACGTAAACAACCCACTACACGAAAACAATTTACCTGAACATCAACATCCCTCGTGTGACAGATCTTAATGGTAAGTAAACAGATCTGGACTAAACGTAAACAACTAATACGGTGAACAGAGCATAAAACCCACTGACTGACGGACAAGCAACTCAGTACACTATCAACAGGCTTGAAGATGATGCCATCGCATCGAAAGCGCTTGCCAGCGGTACTCAACCATCAGCCAACGACGACGGTCTCCACCGAGAGGTATGACAATAATATCATTTATATTGGCGGTTCTAACCCTTTATTTGAATTACCAGACACAGCCAGTCAGGCTAAGGTATTGTTGACGAGACTTACTAATAAAACCATACAATTACACAAGACAATTGCCAACATACGTTTCAACAAACAGTGCCTAACTAACCACGTCACCCCACGATACGCAACCGTACAGATCAAGACTAACACTTACGCCGCACACAAGACTAAAACTGACGCACAAAAGCGCTGGATCAGGACAGAGATACGATCACTGTATATTAAGAAAGACCGACTGAACCACGACATCTACAAATTACACCTACAAGCTACTGACTTACTCACTCGCTTGAACCTATACCAATATTTCCAGCCATTCTCAACTTACTTACACGAGAAAGTCCAACGGACAATGACAGCCAAATACGATAAAATGCACAGGAAAATGGAAACACTCACGAACAAACAGACAAACGGCACGGCTAAACCCAACAGAGTTTCTCATTTTCACAACAGGGTTGTCAATCTCACGGATACTTCGTTCACGGAAAACGAGACCAAACTCCTGGAAAAAGGACTCAAGCACAACATGCACAGCACCAGCAGAAGAGAGACACTTGAAACCAACATAATCGACGCAGAAAACGCCATCACCTATCTACCGCAACACAAACAGGAGAGGATAAGACACAGAATAGCAGATATTCTAGAAAACACCACCAACAAACATCGAGGAACCACCATCTACTCAACCGAAAACAAAACGGCGAAAGCACTAAAAACCAAATTACGGAACGACAAGCTCGTGGTAACTAAAGCTGACAAAGGCAACGCTACGGTAATCATGACCACACCAGATTACGTCGGCAAAACCCTCCAGTTCATCAAGGACACCAACTGCAGTCGGCAAAGGACAGACCCAACAGATGCCTACCAGAGACAAGTACGTGACGCACTCAAACGCTGCACCAACATTATAGGCAACAATCACTATAGATACTTGAACATGAATCCAGGACCACCTATACTGAGAGCTCAACCCAAGATACACAAACCCAACGCACCCATGAGACCAGTAGTCAACTACAGACCAGCGCCTGCATATAAACTCGCAAAACAAATCACATCTATACTAAGAGACACAGTGCATCTACCGAACACGTACACAATCAAGAACACCACAGAACTTGTGAACAAACTCGCAGGTGTACGGATCTCAGAACGAACAAGACTAGTGTCGTTCGACATCAAAGACCTATACCCATCTATACCAGTGCAAGAAACCATCGACATTCTCACTACAGGACTCAGCGACTTATACGATGATGACTACATCAGGGAAATCGCTGACCTGACGAAGACAGTGCTGAAACAGAATTACTTCCGCTTCAACAACGAGATATATATACCCACAGACGGTCTCGGAATGGGAAATCCCACTTCTTCTATACTTACGGAAATATTTATTCAACACATCGAAGATACGCACATAGAAAAACTCATGGATAAACATCAAATTACAAGATATTTCAGATTTGTAGATGACACCTTTTGCATCGTGGAAACAGATGACATCAACGGGATTTTGAATGACCTCAATAAACTCCACCCTAACATACGCTACACCATGGAGCCTGAAAACGAAGGAACACTAAACTTCCTTGACCTCATGATTACCAGGAAAACTGACAGATTGGAGTACGGCATATATAGAAAACCTACAGCCACGGATACAACAATACACGCCACTTCAAACCATCCAACTCAACACAAACTAGCTGCATTTCGCCACATGCTACACAGACTACATACCCTTCCGCTCTCAAAAGAAAACTACGACAAGGAGTTGAATACAATACACGAAATAGCCTACAATAACGGCTACAAACGACACACGATCGATAAGTTACTCAAGAAAATAACTAGTAACGCCAAGCAAGACGCGAGCACTTCGGCTGAACCAATCACCAAACGCCACGCAATCACATACACGGGTCCTGATACATATAAAATCACAAACGCACTTCGGAAAGAAGGACTTCACACTACGTTCAGAACCAACAACAACCTACGGCAGAAGCTCATAAATGACATCGAGAACAAGGACATCTTCAATATGAACGGAGTATATAAACTTACGTGCAGCTGCAACAACACATACATTGGACAAACTGGAAGGAGATTGAAAACGCGATACACCGAACATATCCGCTCGTTCAGACTTAACAAACGAGATTCCAATTTCGCCAACCACCTGAACGACCATTGCCACGACCCGACGAGTATAGCCGACAGCATGAAACTTCTACACCGACAAACGAAAGGCCGACGATTGGATATACTAGAGAATATGGAGATATACAAACAACGGACATTCAACGGAGACATCATCAATGAACAGCTCAACACTAGCTCGGACACGATCTTCAGACCACTACAACTTCTTAAAAGGAATAATAAACGGAAGACGCCAACAGACGAAATCACCCAGGATTACCAACAGATAAAGCGACGACGCAGGTAGTTCCATATAGTACTTAATCATTTATTTATTCATTTTTCTATGATACATAATTTTTAATGTATAATAACAATGACACAAATATTACATTATACCCGTATCTACATATCATATGTATTATCAACACTAGAAATGTAAACACCCACACGGATGAGGACAATGACCCACTACACGATAACAATTTACCTGAACACTAGTCTAAACGCACCTCGTTTGACAGATCTGAATGGTAAGTAAACAGATCCAACAAACGTTAACAACCCACCACATAACACTTTACCTGAACACTACCTCCCCTGTTGACAGATCTGAGTGGTATGTTAACTGTTCTCGATTCAAATCGTAAACAACCCACTACACGAAAACAATTTACCTGAACATCAACATCCCTCGTGTGACAGATCTTAATGCTGAGCAAACAGATCTGGACTAAACGTAAACAACTAATACGGTGAACAGAGCATAAAACCCACTGACTGACGGACAGCAACTCAGTACACTATCAACAGGCTTGAAGATGATGCCATCGCATCGAAAGCGCTTGCCAGCGGTACTCAACCATCAGCCAACGACGACGGTCTCCACCGAGAGGTATGACAATAGTATATATATATATATATATATGTATATATATATATACTAGCTAAGGTACCCGGCGATGCCCGGGAAATCATTGTTGACTTACTAATGATGGTATTTTGATAGCACGACTTCAATGTGTACAATTACACTTCCATCCTAGACGTAATGGTTTACCGAAAAAGCCAACCCTGAAGGGTAACTTCAGGGGATTGATATAATAGAAATTTTATTTTTGAAGAATAAATGAAAATATGTTCCTAATCTATCCCATTACACTTTTTGACTCATCTTTTTTCAATACTCGTAATTCAAACCATAATCATGGGTAGCATTTATTACAATTAAATATCATCTATAATGAACATATTTCCTTTCAAAAGCCAATCTTAGCTCATATAATATTAGGCAAAGTTTTTTCACGTAAGATTATATTTGTAATAGTGAATCACACTGGAAACTAATTTCAGTAATGCCAGACGGGAAATTAGTAAACTCAATTATCTAGTAAGGCTCCCTTCATCTTCCGCTCCCGCATGAGACTTCTCAAAATTCTTCTACTTAAATTATTGATTCAAAACATTATTTTAATAATTTATCTACTGGATGGAATTAAATAATGGAGGTACCCTGAAAATATCATATCATATATACGCATATTGTTTTTTGTCATAATGACATTACCATTAACGTTTAATTATTATGATAGCACACATTTGTTTCAATAACATCAAGGTACATTATACAAATTAAATAATGGAAATGCTCTTATAGTTTATATTTCTATTGGAAATAAATAACAAAGCTATTTTCTAGGAAAAATAAATAAATGAGGAGGGGGTGACGAAGATTTATACCTCACTAATCCGAATCATACTTTGAACTATCATATAAGACGAAAACATAACATCATTTGTCATAGTATTCATTTATTAAAACCCCTTAAATGAGTACTAATATAATTATTGACTTCCGTTTAGCGTATATCCCGTGTTTACTTCATTTTACGACAAAAGTGAATGCACACATAAGTTACTCTAAATAACAAAGTAAACCACTTTTGTTATGTGCATGTTTGCCGAAAAACAAATAAAAAATAGAAAAACCGAGTTTTTCATTTCAGCCTCTCTTATAATCCCCACTCCCCTTTGAACCTAAAATTTTTAATATAGCTTATAATCATGGAAGAATTAATGGTAATTCACACACCGAGTTTTTCTAAGTTCGGTTAAATCGTGAGTGCCCAAAAAAATTGTTGGCTCCGGCTTTAGAATTAAGTGTATATCTCGTTTATACTTTCTATACGACAAAATTGAATAAAACAAAAGTTACTTTAAATAGAAAAATAAACTACTTTTGTTATGTTCATATTTGCCGAAAAAGCAATAGGAAACGAAATATCGCTATTTTTAAATTCAGGCCTCCCTTATAACCCCCACTCCTGCCCGTCCCTAGAAATGTTAGTATGGCTTATTATAATGAAAGCGTTCACATACAGAGTTTGGTTTAATTCGGTTTAGACTTTAGTGCCAAATAAAATTGTGGACTCCCGCTTTAGTTTATAGCGTATAACTCATTTATGCTTCCGTATACGGCAAAAGTGCATATAACAAAAGTTACTCTAAATAACAAAATAAACAACTTTTGTTATGTGCATATTTGCTGAAAAAGCAATAGGAATCGAAATATCACTATTTTTAATTTCAGGTCTCCCTTATAACCCCCACTCCTGTTCCTCTCAGAGAATATTAACATAGCCTAAAGTCTAAGTTGGGCTAGTTGTAATATACATACCAAGTTTCATAAAATTCGGTTCAGCCGTTTATGCGTGAAAAGGTAACAAACAAACAAACAAATAAACAAACAAACAGACACGAAAGAAACAAAATGTAGTTATGGTGTCTATGACATGTGAAACGAAAAGTTATCGTGAAATTTCGCGAAAAAAATCAATGTACAGACAGAGGTTACAATTTTATATATATATATATATATATATATATATATATATATATATATATATATATATATATATGTCTGTTACCATTCTAGCCATCGCAACTTTTGCTTGACTATAACCAAACTCGATACATAAGCGTTTCAATAAAAAACACACACACACACACACACACATATATATATATATATATATATATATATATATATATATATATATATATATATATATATATATGTATAGATGTATTTTCAACCTTCAATATTAAACGAGATATTGGGATTTTTCAGCTTGCAGTAATGCCGTATCTTATTCATGTCACTGTTAAATAATAAACCGCTTTATTTGAACCAATTACAACAACAAATATTTTTTTCAACAATTATTTACAAGATGAGGCACTTAGAATTACATTGTGTGATGACGTTATCATTTAAGATTTTACGTTCTTACCTCGAAAATGTTTATTTGTTCTTCACCATAGTCGATATTTAATTGTTTCAATCAACACTAAATGCGATAATGGTTAATGGCTGAAATCGGGCCGGAAACAGGGGGGTTTAGAGAGTTGGACGAATTCGGAAATTCAAAATATCTCTGTTATTTTCCGTAGATATAGAGAATATGTGGTGAGATGATATCAAATTGTGTTATAGGAGTACTCGGGAAATCTGCTTAGTTTACGCAGCCCCTGCGTGACCGACATTTTATTTTGGCACCATTAACAAGTGTCTTTACCATATTCAACTCATTCTTTATTATAGAAGTGCTGAGCCATGGTTATTGTGAATAATTCCTATTGAACTTTAGACTTTTTTTAATTGCCTCTACCTGTCCTGATTTTTGATTAAATAGCTCATTATCTCGTTTTACTTTGCTCTTTCACAGCTCTTCTTTATTTGTATACAGCTTAAATACCACTGTTTTTTGCAGTTTTCTGACCAGGACCGTTCGTCAAGCTACTCAGTGAGTCATGTAGCAATATTCGAGCACCCCTAGCTTATCCTGGATTCCCATTTTTTCGACACTAACGCGCAAATTACGGCGCAAAATGTTCACATAACCTTCCGCATTTAAATTGCCTTCAATGCTCACAAGATTTCCCACGCCATGGTAGGAAACACACCCCCAAACCATAACATGCCCTCAACCATGCTTTACAGTCGTTAAAACATTATGCTTCTTTAGGGCTTCATTACGATGTCGCCATATCGTCCTTCGACCATCTGAACCAAACAAATTAAATTTACTTTCGTCAGAAAAGACGACATTTTCCCAAAAGCTTAAGGATTTTTGTACATACTCCCTAGCAAAAACAAGGCGCTTTTTGCGATTCGTTTTACTGATGTCTTTCTCGGAACCCTACCATGGAGCCCTTCCGAATTCAAGGCATATCTAATTCTCCTGCTACTAACCCGGACTCCAGACGTTGATTGGACCATGGCAGCCAGCTCCCGCGAACTTATCACGGGATTTTTAAGAGCTTCTTTTCTTATTTTCCT
The DNA here is from genome assembly GCA_019009955.1 of Riptortus pedestris. Classification (NCBI taxonomy): domain Eukaryota; kingdom Metazoa; phylum Arthropoda; class Insecta; order Hemiptera; family Alydidae; genus Riptortus; species Riptortus pedestris. The sequence continues at coordinate 258,257,636 of CM032228.1, forward strand.
CTTCAGTCTGGGAGTTAACTTTTTTGGACGCCCTTTACGCTCACTGTTTTCAGTTGAACCACGTTCCTCGTACCTTTTTATAACGTATCTCACCGTAGAAAAATTCAACCCTAAGAAATCGGCAATTTGGCGATATGTTTTTTGCTGATTCCTTAGTAAAACAATTTTTTCGCGAGTCACGATACTCAGCTCACTTGTCTTTGGCATGATAATTGTCTATTGATTGAAGAAAACTGTTTGAAAGACTAGAGAATACTGGTAATAAACGATAGAGATAAATTAGTAAACAAACCTATGGACACAGGAGGATTAATGCAAAAGTAAACAAAACTTGTGAGTCAAAGTAGATTTATTGCAACTTTTATTGTTTTAATTTATTTGTTTCATTATGAAGTGTTGTCATTTTTTTACAAAAGGTTTTTTCCAGTTTTTAATAAACGCACTTTTCATTTTTGCAAAGGAAAGCGAAGTTTTTTGTTTCCTTGAACTCATTTATTTATAAAAAACATGATGTGCAAATACTTTTTTCCATCACTGTAACTGTTTCATTCAACACTAAAGATCATTTATGTTAATGGCTGAAATGGTGGATGGACTGAGGGGCTTTAGAGAGTACAATCCGAGAATTCATAATATATTTGATATTACGAGTCGTATCGTGAAATGTTATAGAACCATTCTTGTTTAACTATTGGTGTTCTACAATTGTTGTTTTAAACATTGTCTCTTAATTCAAATATTAAGCTAGATATATTGCTGTGTTGTTGTTAGGCTTCAATAAACGTCCAATACTGCTCATCGAAGTTCGACTTGGAAATAGATATGAGATGACATCACTTGTGTCCTAACCATCAGATGGGAAATCTGCTTAATTCACGCAGCCCTGTCTCAAGGATTTATTATAAATTTCAGTCGTCTATAATATTCCTACTGAACATTGTTTAAATTTCAACTCTTGTTTACATGTGCTTGTTGTTACATGGATGATGGTAAGACCATATGTGCTAACAGCTTGATTGGTTCAGGCATGTCTTTGATGGTGCACTTTTCGGCTTGGCTCTTGAGCGGATCGCACTAGTATCAGTAGAATATGAAAGTCTAGTAAAAATGAGCATAGAGCCGATGAATTCGCTAAGGGCTGTTGATGGTGGCTGTGGACGGGAGAAAATGGCCAGGCCTATGGCGGCGTGGATTGAAGAAAGTAGATATGCCATTACAATGTTCTCTATGCTCATCATCACAGCACTCATCATCCACACATACTACTACTGCCGTTTTCTCTTACAGTCTCTCGATCTAGGCATTATCGGCTGGCAGATTTACTTTGGCACAAATTGGTAACACTTCGTATTCATCAAAGGAAAATTATACGCCAATGTAAATTCTTAATGTGATGACGTCTCATCGACAATATATCCATGTACCTCAGATAGCAAAAATGTATTGAAAACAATATATGGTTTTTCAGCGTTAACCTCGGGTGAGTAGAGTTGGCTCTATAACTGAAGCAGAAAACGCATCAGAAATGCAAACGAGATCTAGGCTACAGTAAATCTATTAAATATTGGACATATCCAGTAAATGATCCTAAACCAAGCTAATAGCTATCACTAAATAAACAAGTTACAACCAATACATTGGCCATAATCATGCCTAGAACCATTATGCCACTAATAGCAAATCAAATTGATGGGCGACTACAATCTCCTTTCTTACAAACAGTTACTTTTTTAATAAAATATTGATATATTTGAAGGAGTATAACGAGTTGTTAGTTGGATATGGTTAATTAGCTCTGTATTGTCGGTGTTAGTTAGGAATGCAGTTTATATAACAGCTGTCTATATGGCCACCATCTTGCTGGGCATGAGGTATCTCCACGTGACTAGCTATCCAAGGACATCCTTTCTCTCTTTAGACCAGCAAACCTGTTAGATCCCAAATTTTTTTTTAGCACATTTCCCTTGAGCAACTTTTACTTTTTGGCATAAATGCAAATACGCGCGGGGAATCTGCTTAGTTAGTGCAGCCCCTACGGGACGGAATTCTTTCAGGCGACTTTTATTTTGCGACATATATGCAAATATGTTCTGTGTGATGACACCACTTACGATTTTCTAGATCAATACCATACTTGATATTTAATTAATTCAAGCATGGAGAATTGAATTTATATTCGGAAATGGTCATTACTAAGACAGGAAGAGAGAGGATTAGAAATGGAAAATTAGAATTGTCTCCGTTATTATCCCAGGTCGAAAGATGCTATATTAGCAATCATATTGAACCATTATTTTCTGCGACTGTTCTACTATACAATTTTTCTCTAAATCTAATATTAACCAAGATATTGACATTTTTCAATTTCCGCCCTTCAGTTTCAACCCTCCCCCCTCCCACTTCTACTAGTTTCAAATTATCTGCCAATATGACACAAGACGCATATTGACTACGTCACACCATATCCGATGCGGTGTCGTCAAGGAACCTTTAGTCCCCACTCCTCTTCATGGGTGTTCCATTCACGACAACTGTATCGATTCAACTTTAGATTCCTATATAGGATTAGTATGGAGCGAGATTAATAATGTAACAAATTTATCCTTGAATCCCCGTCCTAAGTTTATGAGAAAAAATACGTGTACGTAAATTTTCTACCCGTCACTGTAAGGTTATAATTTATTATTAATGAATGACTATTATTATAGCTGTAATAAAATGTATGAAGTGGTTGGTGTATGTAACTAATGAAATGTTGTATCATGGCTAACCATGTGATGGCGGATCGAGGCTAACCACATTTCAATGACAGCCATAACTCTCGCCATATCAACTAACTCTCTCTCCATTTATGTACTACTTTAGTAAATCTTGAACTCCAAAAGCAACATAATATGGTGCTGACGTAGCTGGATCATGTTCCACTACACTCGCTACTGCTCCCGATGTCCTACACTAAGAACACTTAAAGGAAATCAACTGATTGAGGTTTTACTTACTCATGAAGAGGGGAGAATCCGATCGAATAATTTCATTGAACCAAACGTATTATGCAATAAATGTTGTTATGTACATTTTTTCTCTATTATTAACCGACATATTTTTTGGAGTTTTCGGCTTTAAGTAAAGCCCCACTTCTACTCATGTCATATTAACAATCAGCTGTTATATCATGAACCACTTCATTACAAGGTTAAATAGCAAATATGGCTAACTGGTAATGACTAATGCATGCTTTATACAGGTTGCAGGCTTAGGAGGAAATGGCTCTCTAACAGTTCTGCCCTTAAATAAATACTCTATACATTTCCCAATGCTTTTAATGTTTGATAGTCTCATGCAGACACCAACGAGATACTTATATCTTTCTTAATCTGTTCATGGAAGGAGTTCTATTTCTGAGACTCGACAAGTTTGAGTAGCTAATTTATAAAAGTGATTCATAGCTTTTATTTGTTTAACACAGACGTAATTAAAATAGCAGACTATGGACATATACTTCTCGTATCTCTTTGTACAATTAATCGCCCTAAAAGCGGTATTATTTAATATATTCTCACGATACAATTTCCATGAGAAATGCGAGAAAAGTGTAAATACTCAGGAGTTAATTCTTTTTTTTAAATTTAAATGTTTACTATTTAAAACATTATTCAGTTAATTGATCTCAATAATTAATTCATTACAAGTATAAATGAATAGTTAAGATGAGCCTTCTGAATTACTAATTATTTATAGTTTGTGTATTCTAGTATTTGTTGTGTGTATGTATTGTAGTGTGACTGATTAGCCGTTGGAGGCCGCTTCCCTTCCATTACTGGATGGATCTCAGTAATTTGCTAAGACAGTTCTTTCTCTAGTTCCTACTTTCCTTTCTGATATTCCATTTCCTTCCGCTTTCATCTCGGCTCGTCTCCTGTTCTTGATTCCTGATCGTCGGGAATTGCCGTAGCTCCCTCAAGGCATATCGCCTTTTCACCTTATATCCATGTCACGATTTTCGGAAATAAAAAAACGAAGCTAGTAATGTTAATCAATCTTAACTAAGGATTGACATAAAAGTCCGTCACTCAAGAATACATTTCTCTATCCCGAATATGTATGAATTTATTTATACTTCAATGTTTTCCAACCTTTGAACCCCATTGATTCTCATGAGAAAGATATCAGCTGACTCAATAAAGGATATTTATAAATATAAAGAAACTAAAAATCCCATGTCCAACATAAATTTGAACACTATCTTTTGTTGTTATTGAGGTATAAATAGAGAATGTAATGTGTCATTAGATGAAGAGCGAATCATTGCCAACTGTTGTTTGTAGCCCCTGCTAGTTTAGTTTCTTTCAAACGTTTTATTATACCCGTTTTGGCAATGGTGGTTTTGGAATGACCTTAAAAACCGCACAGCAACAGTGTATTTTCGTTACTAATTGTATTTATGATTCGTCCCTTTGATTTACTATTATACTGTATTGAAGTTTGCTTCATACCATGCAAAATTTAAATATATTTCCAGAAATCTCAAATAGCTAAAATAGTAATATTAATCTTGAAATAATCATTGATGTTTATCTCTCATTCTAGCTTCATGAAAATAACAATTTTTCAAACTACTGTTCGGAATAACAAGTTTGTTCATTCTTCAGACAAAGGTATCAACTTCAAATGCTTCATTCCGATTTACTTCAAATCTGAACAGCTCGGTTTATGATGTTTTCCAAATATTGGATTGGGTGATAACTGTTTTATGGGGGTTAGATCTGGGTTTATGGTTGTTTCCAATCAATTTTTAAGTTAGTTCTGCTTGTGGCTGTAAAACTATTGAAATGTTTTCCAGTTTGCCCAAGTGGGGAGTGTAATGGTGATCAGAGGGAATGTGTTGGTGGTCATTGGAGGATCGGCCTAATTACATCAGAAGGCAGGTACCGTTTCCTACTCGACAGCTCGGCACAACCATCTCCTGACTCACATCCTCCTTATCATTTCCACTCATCTCATTATCTTAGCTTTATATTTACTTGGAATGGTTGACTCAAAGTGGAAAATATGTATTAGCAGCTGCAGGAAATTCCATCGGAGTTTTTATATGATGAATTACAGGTTTATATATTCAGTTTGTGTTGTTCTATCAAGTGGTTGATTCATCATTCTGTCCTTACAACCACTTCACAACTTTTTGTAATATTCACTGTATAATAGTTTAAATTTCTTACTTCTATTTATTTACTATTCGTAAAAATATAAAAAAACAAAGCTTTTGGAGATTTCCCTTCACTTAAATTTCTAGTTTTGTTCAAATTTTTGCCGTACAAAAGTTGAAATAACGACGACAATGTGAGAAGACTTAAAATGTCTCTATAATGCCGCTTATATATAAATAAAATCATTTATATCTATGCTCCTGTATTCGCTTTAACCCCCCCCCATTGCAGAATGTTTACTGTATTACATATATCCTTGCATATTATACAAGCTCTAGTACTGACTGCGTGCTGATGCTAGTACATACGATACTCCCAAGATGGCTTCAGGGAGGGTGCAAACGAAAGTTTCATTGAAATCTGCAAATCGACATTTTTTGCAATATTAATCAAATTACTTCGTACAAGGTAGTAAAAATACAAATAACTCGATCATTATTCCACTGAAAAACCGTTCACCATATATGATAAATTTGTTTTTGTTATTATTATTATTATTTATTAACGTCCACTTTTTGCAACTTAGGCTAATTGGGACGGGTTATCTACAGGTTACCACCCTTTTCTAACCTGGCTGGGACTTAGGATGTTATTTAATGAATTTCGTCACTAAATAATTTCCCTTGCCCAGACAAGAATCGAACTCGCCACTCTAGGTTTACCATGTGAGATTAAGGCTAACGCTTTAACTCACATGGCTAACCTGAGCCCCAAATTTGTTTTTCCAACGAAATGTAAATTATAAAACATATGTTTATCATCCATTCCGTTAATCTTAATGTTTCACTTAAGAGTTCTCTGCCGATTTCTTTTTTACTCTTAAATACAATTTCATTTGGGTGTTATTTTCTCAGAGTGCCTATTACGATGCAAAAGACTTTCTTTCCACAAATTTTATTGTGTTTTCTTTAGCCTTTATATTAGGTAGATGGTGAAGATTTGCCTTCCTCCTCGTGACAGGTATTTCTCAAGGACATTATTTCAGTTCTATTAGAGACCCATAGTTGGTATTTTTGGCCTTCAGTAAATGTTGTAGAACCAATGTTGCTACGCCTGTATTTCGTTGTTTGCAGGTTCAGTCCATCGGTCTTTTACTTTGAATAACTGAACATCTCATACTTTATTTATTTAATTTGAGCTGACTATTGCAGATATAATGTACTTTCATATTTAAATATCTAGTCAAGGAAGAAAAATGTTGAAATGTTGATGTTGTTTTGTTGATTGGGAAGGGTTGGAACCAGCTGTTACATATACCGGAAACTGTATTCCTCTTTGGCCGACAGTTTTTTCCTTGCTCGACGGCGAAAGTTGTTCCCTTCAGAGTTTTTATTTTCTATTTTATCATTGCCATAAGATGACCAGTTATCTTTATCTTGACCTCCTCAAATCTGGCATGTGTCTTTATAATTTATATTCAATATAACCTGTTCCTCGAGGCAGCATATCCATATTTTATCCTCTCTATATTCCAGAGAATGTGGTTTTTTATTAACTTATATTATATATATACCATTTTTATGAATGGGGTCAATTAAAATGCTATTCCCCACTTCAACAGTTGATTACTTCTTCAGCCAGTTGGAAAAAAAATGTTATTTATTTACGTCTACTTTATGCAGATACTATAGATATTATGACTAGTCGGAATGGGTTATCTTATATTTCGATATTAGTTAGTCAAGTTGTTAATACAAAGCGCATATTTCCTTAATTATTAATGGGTTTAATTTGCTTCCCACGAATGAGACCTGTTAAGAAAAAGTCCGTCACGCAGGGCCTGCGTTAACTAAGCAGATTTCCCTCGTGTACTCGTCTTTACACTTACACTTATTTCAAAAAGTAAAAGTTCAGTGAGAAAAATAATTTGTATTTGTTTCGAATTAAGTGGTTCATGATATAACAGCATATTTTTAATATGACATGAGTAGGAGTAGGCCACTACTAAAGGCCCAAAACTGAAAAAAAAAACAAAAAAAAAACGCCGTTATCGACGTAGTGAAAAAAACTTATATAAAATCATTTATTGAATATTTAATTTTTAATAGATAATATTTGTTCTATAAGCTTTTTTGATCCGACGCATTAAAACGGAAATATTTTGAATTTTTGAAATTCCCTCGTTTTCCTAATTTTCGTTATCTTCTAGGTGGGGTCCATGGGAATTTGATGAGGACCCCTCAATAACCGATTTCCTTCAATGGAATAGTATTCAGGAACGTACAAAGGTACCCCGAACATGTGCCTATATCGATCATCTAGCAACATATCTGCATACAGACAGATCCGAGCAAGGAGGAGCCGAGGCATAGATGGCATACTTTAATATTCTGAGAGTGGCCAAGGTCCTGCGAGTCGTGTAGCGCCTCTAGTTCACGTTGAACCTACGGGCAAATATTTATTTCTTCCTGAGTGGTTATTCCTCCTCAAAATGAGATCGCATAACTTGTCTTGTTAGCTGACACTTAAATGGAGATTTCGTATCTTATTATGAGTAATTATCCATTTTATAGAAATTGAATAGGTTAAGTCTCTTATAAATAGTTATAAAACGTATTGTTATATCCTTTTTTAAGCCCCTAATTATAAATTCTACCGTTTTTGGTTATTTTCTACAATGCATGAACAATAATTGTCCGAATAATTTTAAAGTTATTCCTTTCCGATTGCAGATAAAAGGATATTCCTAAAGCTTTCTCTCCTCGAGGAATACTGAAAGAAGCCGGATTTGATTCTGTAACCTTTGTTGCATTATGCCTTTATGCAAATGGCTGTAAGACGAGCTGTCAAACCATTGTTGTGCTCTCATAGTATCCAATATGATATGTATTAATAAATAGGTGGTATGTCTAATTAACATGTTACAGTTTCCTGTACTGTTTACTTTCAGCAGATTTCCCTTATCAGCTTGGACTCTGGGTGCCAGTTTTGAAAATATTCCCTGTCCCCGCCTATCCTGTCCCGGGCCTAGACGATGCACATTCAAATATTTCCAATATATTCTTACAGAGGGAGAATAAGAGAATAGAGAGTTAGTTGACGTCATCTATGCATCATTCTAGTCGGTTTATTCTACGCTACAGAAAAGTATTTTTATTCTGCATTAAATATCAAGTGGCTTGAGGTTATCAATTGAAATCAGATGTTAATTCATTGACGACAAATCAATATAACATTGGAGCACAAATACAAAGAGTGACCAGTTCCATTTATATGTGATGCAGCCAGTGTATGAAGTGCTTCTACTAATATCAATAAGCAAAACAAATTTATTATTTTTGTTAATATGTCATTTTCTTTTGCAGGTAAGAAGAAGTGATTGTTAAACAAGTCGACATAAGGTTTGTTTCTTCAATTAACTGTTTAGGGGTGTGTATACTGGCGCTCATATAACAGATAAATATATTTTACCTACTATCATCTCCTAATTTACCTGCTATTCTGTTGTAATTTTCCTCCTATATGAAGCTGTATAGCTAGTCGAGTCTGGTATCTCATCTATACCTACCATATATCCTATAAGCAACCATTATTCTAAAGTTCAATGTTGGTGAATTTGTTAGTGTTTCTTTTAAAAGGAATAAAACTGAAAACATGAGTAGCATTGCTGAAGTAATTATAACCTAGCGGATGGTATAGTGAAGAGATGGTTCGATGATATAGCAAGGTGGCATATAATAATCCTCCAAGTGGCATCAATATTCCTCTTATTACAAAATGGTTAACAACTGGAACAGGGGGGGGGAACTAACCTAAAGTTCCAGAAGTAAGGAGTGATGAGCTTGGGCGGCCCATTGAGCATAACATCTTGGAAGAGAAATGCTTGTAAGCAGCTTATGGTTCGAATCCCATGGAAGCCCCACTTTCAGAATTACTCTAGTTCTACCTCCTCAAATAAAGCTACCTTAATGTAATTTAGAAAGTAGCACTTATGTTCCAGGCTACTGCCCTCTTCTAGCCAGGGTGGGACTAAGGATTTTGTCTTGAGACTTGTCACCAAGTGAATTCCTATTCCGTCCGTAGGTTTTGTATAGCGAAATGCATACAATGGGTTATTTTATTTTTTTTATTTATTTTTTTTAGCTTCCAGTAAATTCTTTACCCAAGCTATTTAAACTATAATCGTTTCACATCTATCATCTCATCTTCAGTTTCAAGTCTAGTTTTTGACCAGAGTTTTTATTAAAGAAGAATGGAGTTTGCAGGATCGCTTGATGGCCTGAGAGGTTTCCATTCACGTAGTGTATTAAGGGCCATAACACCTGTTGCTGGATTGCTGTGTTTGATCTAGTTAATGTTATTCCGTAACTTTCGCTCTCTCTCTCGTTAAAGAAGTGATTCGGACTGCGTTCACTTTCGATGGGCTGAGAGGCATAAAATGGTGGAGAGAAAGTGATGTGCTATGGCATTAGAGGATCTGCACAGCCTCCCATCTCATAATAGGAATTACTGCCGATGGCAGATTGCAAACCTTGGAGAACAGCTGTAATCGAACAGTTGCAAGGTCTCTTATTAGAAAGTGGAGGTACCTCCAGAGACGAGGTACCTTTGTATCTCTAGAGATGAGGTACCTGTGTATCTTTAGAGACGAGGTACCTGTGTATCCCTAGAGATGAGGTACCTGAGTATTCCTAGAGACGAAGTACCTGTGTATCTCTAGAGACGAGGTACCTGTGTATCTCTAGAGACGAGGTACCTGTGTATCCCTAGAGACGAGGTACCTGAGTATCCCTAGAGACGAGGTACCTGTGTATCCCTAGAGACGAGGTACCCGTGTATCCCTAGAGACGAGGTACCCGTGTATCCCTAGAGACGAGGTACCCGTGTATCCCTAGAGACGAGGTACCCGTGTATCCCTAGAGACGAGGTACCCGTGTATCCCTAGAGATGAGGTACCTGAGTATCCCTAGAGATGAGGTACCTGAGTATCCCTAGAGAAGAGGTACCTGTGTATCACTAGAGAAGAGGTACCTGTGTATCCCTAGAGACAAGGTACCTGTGTATCCCTAGAGATGAGGTACCTGTGTATCCCTAGAGATGAGGTACCTGTGTATCCCTAGAGATGAGGTACCTGAGTATCCCTAGAGATGAGGTACCTGTGTATCCCTAGAGATGAGGTACCTGTGTATCCCTAGAGACTAGGTACCTGTGTATCCCTAGAGATGAGGTACCTGTGTATCCCTAGAGATGAGGTACCTGAGTATCCCTGGAGATGAGGTACCTGTGTATCTCTAGAGACGAGGTACCTGTGTATCCCTAGAGATGAGGTACCTGTGTATCCCTAGAGATGAGGTACCTGTGTATCCCTAGAGACGAGGTACCCGTGTATCCCTAGAGATGAGGTACCCGAGTATCCCTAAAGATGAGGTACCTGTGTATCCCTAGAGATGATGAACCTGCCTATCCCTAGAGACGAGGTACCTGCCTATCCCTAGAGATGAGGTACCCGAATATCTCTAGAGACGAGGTACCTGTGTTTCCTGGGTTGGAGCCTTTGTCTAGTTGTGGGACTTCTGTCCGATTGATAGGATTCCACATATTAGGTCGTCAGAGGGTTGTGCTAGGGGATCAGCCTACTACCTGAGGGCACAGCTTACAATCCATGTTCTCTTATTTGCAATAGAAATTACCGTCTTGAGATGAGGATGTTTGTCGATTGTAAAACTTCAAATGATCCAGTTACCAGAGAGTTGAAATGCCAATTATTAGAAAGTGCTGGGTATCTCTGGAATGGCAGGATGTCAAGTTGGAGTCTCATTATTATTGGTGCCTAGATCAGTGGGGAGTTGTTCCTCGTGCCTATGTTGAGGTCACACTGCTGCTGAGGTTATGCTGCTAGAGGAATGGGCTACTTCTCCAGGACATGGCACCCAACTCCTATACCCCACATATCATCATGGAAGGACCATTTATGTTGTTATCCCACAATTAATTGGTAAACAAATGCTCTAACTGAGTAGACAAGGAGCAGATGTTAATCAAAGGCTCTGCATTTCGAAATATCGTCACCTCCATCACACAAAATCAAATCGCCTTCGTACATAGGAAATGAAACAACTAAGCAAGCTTTCATCTCGCCTCTAAGCAGACATGTTGCACTACTGCTTCTCAGTTTTAAAGAGCTCATTAAACTGTACATGTACGTACTAGTGCTAATTAGGTATTGCCAAGATATTATTGATGATTTAGTAAATTATGTTTGGTTTTGAATGTGCCAAAATAGTACCTACAGATAACTTCCAGAGATCCAATTGTTTCTTAGGCCTATTATTATTGTAGAAAGTCATTGTGTAGGTGAGCGTGGAAAAGGATCGATGGTATATGGCGAATTGTGTCATTATCTTGGTCGAGCAGGTGTCCTGCGTGGCAGATATCTCCAACAGCTTGTCACGCGCCTCCCTTGCTCTGCAATTATACCGCCACCTTACCTCTACATTCACTTTGCTGTTTTAATTTTTGTCAGAGTATCGTGAGTGTATTATGAATTCTACTTCTTACGCTTCCGTTTCGGCATATATTGCAAGACGTACTCAACTCTGCCCTCAGTGCTACCTGTTGCTAGGTTTGCCGGCTTATTCTCAAATCTCTCCAATAGCCCCCCCCCCAGCCTCCAATAGCACTCAAAACAGCCTTAAAATAAAGCGCTACGTTCCACAAAAGGGGAACTATCTGTCGTAAGTTGCAGGCTTCAGAGAGTGGACCTCAGATAAATAAATGCTCACCTAGGATCCTCCGATTGTGGGCCCTAGCCTCCGCAGGTACTGCGGCCACCTCTTCCTGACTCTCTCCTTACCGTCCATCTGGGCAACCATCAACTACTTCAGCAGCCTGCCCGTATCCATCCTATCATATACCAAGGTCGACTTGTAAGCATAGCATTACTTTGCAATTGCTTCTATCTGCGTTCTCACACCGCTCCAAAACCTATTTTAAAGGTTTTTCCCACTGCGACATGACTCTCACCATACTCTCATCCTTGTCCCACGTCAGTATTTACAAGTACTAATAAAAAATACGGAACCTAAGCATTAAACATTTTATGTCGAAAGAGCAAATTACAAGTCCTGTTTCCATAAGTTTCTAATAGCAGGAAAAATGAAATAGTCTCTGGGACAGACCTTTTATGAAATACAATTAAAGGTCTGTCCCAGAGACTATTTCATTTTTCCTGCTATTAGAAACTTATGGAAACAGGACTTGTAATTTGCTCTTTCATCAAAATTGTCTTTAATTAAAAAAATATCGATATTGTTGTTTGTTCCCTGAGCTAAAGTTGAGTCTGAAAAAACCAAAAACTCCGCTTTCACAAATTTCCCATCGGAGAGGAAAAAGTGTTAATGTTCTAATAATTCGTGTACTTCAGTATTGAAAGTGTTATTAATTGGGGGAAATATTTCATATATAAGTTTTGAAGAAATATCTCAATAAATAGCTGAAGTTTCAAAATTTAAATATGGATATGGCGTCTTTTGGGTGTCGATTTTTTGCGGACAACATGTTCTTGGAATAATGCATATCATATGATTTGGAACCTACTCATGCTTATGAAAACCTATCTTTGGAACCTTCAACAATATACCACTATTAACTAAATTTTCTATATTTTTGAGTAAGGCAAATGTCGGAACTGTCGTAGTAAGTTGTTGTTTGTCACTAATAACAGGAGATGTGATAGGGGAATGCTGTAGTATATATTCTGGGCAAGCTGCGAGGTTGGTAGACAGGCATAGGCTGACCTTCACCTCCACCTGTTTGCTTCCATTCCAGCCCCATTTCCCCATACGCTTTCAGCCAATTTCTCTTCAGGAAACCAGCTGATACCGAAGGTCGCAGGCAATGTCTAGCCTCAGGACCAAGGAACCCTAAGCTCCGTTCATTCTGAATTCATGATAACCCAACAACAGTTCAATAGTATCACTAACAAGCAAAGGCTGAAATTTTCTAAAAACACTTTGTACTTTTACCGCTTTCTTTGTACTCATTTTCCGTTATAAATATTTTGAGATCTTTTGACTCCTAGTAAACAGCATCACCACCATACTCTGTGAACTGTAAGGTTGTGCATGCTCATCACACCGGGCTCCCAGACCAAGTGGAGAAATTATTAGGACGAAATCGCCATTCAGTTCCTACTGATTTTCGAGAAATTTCTTCCATCAAGAAGATGACGAAAATAAGGTCCGTTCAAAATAATATATATATATATATATATATATATATATATATATATATATATATATATTTGTCTGATAACACTCCGGCGGTCGTAATTTATGTTTAATCGTTTTATGCAAAAAGAAAGATTAAGTTCGTTAATGGCTGAAATCGTACCAGTGGGAGGGGGGGGGTAGAAGTGGGGGAATGTCGAAAATTCGAAATATCTCCGTTACTAAACGTCGTATCTCTATTACTAGTAAGTGGCTGGTTGAAATATCTTGAATGAGTTAGCAGCTGCCTCAATAGCCACGAATATCAGCTGTAATTGAGCCTCAGATTCCATTATCAATTGAGCCATGAGCAAATGTCAAACTTGAAATTGAATTCCATCAGTAGTCGCTATTTTTAGCCAAACTGCTACTGCTATCTCTCTAGTTGGCCCCCGAACGGTATACATTTTATTTTTCATCTCAGGCGTCTTATCTTATATTTTGAAGCACATCTTTAAATACTTTATTTCTTTTATCAGGCGAAAAAAATGTTTCTACTATATTTAAAAAGAACACTCTTTTGACTCGAAGTGTGATTATTTAGCATATTTCCATGAGATAAGTCTGGAATAGGGGTTGCCTTTTGGGTGCCCGATCAAAATAAACACTAGGCCACCTGAGTTCCCAAACCCAAAGGTTGCAAATGCTTTATAATGACCCCTTCCTGTTGCACCCTTTGCTCTTTCATCAACACATAATACAAACATTCTATTTCATTAAGCATATTATTACGCAAAGCAGTGATATATATATATATATATATATATATATATATATATTATATATATAATATAGTGTTTATTTTACTAATAAAATCAAGTGGGATGCAAGCAAATATGTTTGTTGTGAAGATTTGAGAGACGGCATCATGCAAAATGGAAGAGATGACATTGGGTAATGCGAGAACAGGGGAGGGCTGGGGAGGGGAACCGATAATTCTGAATATGTTCGTTATATTTCTAGACGCATCGAACAGTGTTACATACCAATCTAGCTTTATGAAACTATTGTTACAAACAAGTCTTCTCTAACTTGCGTCTTGACCGTGTTATTTGTATTTATTTTTTTTGTGTGTGTTTTCGATTCCTGTTTCCATAGGAGTTCTACGGAGGTAGAAACAGGGAATAGCCGGTGAGATGAGAATAGTAGCAGGTGGGAGACCTGCATAGTTCAGGCGGCCCTGACTTTTGCTTTGTTAAAGTTTGTTGTTTGTAAGAACGCTGAGATTATATCGGTGTAGGGCGGCGGTGGATTAAACATGCAGTTGGTTGGCGAATCCTCTCCCTTTGAATCTATAACAGAAAATAAAAGCTTTCCCCTGTCAGATGTCAAGCCATCAATATTTGATAAGGCAGCTGTGTTATCAGCTGTCAGAGGCCAGATGAGGCCCATCCAGTCTTATACAAATATTATTTACAGGATTGCTGCGTCCTCAGACTTGATTAGGGCTCATCATTCTATTTGCTGGGTTTTCTCAAGATAACTTTAACTGCTTCCTCGTTGGTCAAATAATGTCCTTATTATTATTATTATGATTTATTGACTTCTACTCTGGCTAATTGGTGCGAGTTATCCACAGGTTACCACCATTTTCTAGCTTGGGAGGGACTAAGGACTTTGTTTGGTCACCGACTAAACGACCTTATTAAATCCACATCTGAAATTATTATTATACTACTTGATACATTTTATTTCCTTATACTTTATTCTATGTTATAATAACTTTGCAGACGTTTCTCTTTATTTTAACATTTTAAACTATTGAATGAAAATAAATGCTACTTGGCGACATGGCTCATCCAATAAATACATTTTCGTTTCCAGCTATACTTTATTATGTACCATATAAAGAGATTATTTATTAATAATAATTTTCGGTATGGATTTAACCCATCTAAAAATATTTAAACTTAAAGGAAATCTGCTAAAAGCTATTTCAAATGAATACCATTTCTAAATAAGTCTTATTTTCCAACGCAGTTTGTTGACAAATTCGTTTAGCATTTCCCTTAATATCTTCCTGATACTTCTCTATTTGTTGTTTATTTATGATATCTAAGTTGTTTATTTTGTTATTTAGAGTAACTTTTATATCCTTGTGCCGTATACGGAAGTATAAATAAGTTATACGCTGAAAACAATAGTCGGAGTCAAAAATTTTATATGGCACAAAATACTCAACCGAATTGAACGAAAGTCCGTATGTGATTTGGTATTAACACCTCCCTGATTATAAGCTATATTAAAATATCGAGGTACGAACAGGAGTGGGGATTATAAGGAAGGTCTGATATATAAAATCGCAATATTTCGTAACCTATTCACTTTCCGGCAAACGTGCATATTACAAAAGTTATTTATTTTGTTATTTAAAGTAAATTTTGTTATATGAACTTTTGACGTATAACGAAGGTTTAATGAGGTATATGAAAAACTACAGAAGGGGTCACCAATGCTATAGGACGCGAAAGACTAAATCGAAATCAACGAAACTCCGTATTTTTGGCTATAATAATATAATAATCTATGATTATGTTATAGATACATGCACACGAAACGAGCAATATAAAAATATTGTGTATTTTGTAGAATTAAGTACATAACAAACAATTTTATTATTAACATATCCCCAGCACTCCGGACTCGGGTGTAAATCCTAAGCTTTAAGACGGGAAAATGTGAAAATATTGTACAAAGTAAAGCCTCTAAAAAAAAACCATCATTGAGCCTGAAATGATTTGCCGGGCCAAGCCGAGTACCTTAGCTAGTGTTAAATAAAAACGCTACGGCAACTGTAGTGTTGTTTGCAGCTGCTAAGGAATAGGTAATGTTTAGCAACTCCTGGTTTCCTAGTTGGAGCACAAGATGGAGGCCTAGAAAGGAAACTCTTGAAGAATAACACAACCGGAAATTTGCTGATAGTTATCCTTTGGTGAGACGGCTCCTGGAGCAGATAGAAACTCATAGAATATTGTAAAATGCTATTTTAAAAAGTCCGTCACGCAGGGGCTGCGTAAACTAAGCAGATTTCCCACGTGAAGTTTTACAATAGAGAAATCTGCCTAATAACAACTGTAATAGAAAGAAACCTCTAAACCTAAAACATTATTTAGGGCGTAATAACCCAGTAGTTTCTAGCCCCAAAAAACAGTTAACCTAACCTCTAAACCTATTCACGAGGGACGAGTAGTTATGGAAAAGGCCGCCAGAGCTCTCGGCGGAAATAGCCTACTGGTACCACACACAGAATACAAATGCAAATATCTCGGTTAATATTCAAGATACAGAATAAATATATAGAACAATATTTATAGTAAATTTAATTTGCAATAAGATTGATTCTGTATAATCTTTCGATCTGACGAATAGTAACGGAGATATTTCGAATTGTCGGAAATCCTCCCCTCTAAACCCCCCCTCCCCGTGGTCCGATTTCAGCCGTTAACGAACTTGATCTTTCTTTTGACATAAAACGACTAAATATCGAGTTTGGTAACGATCAAACAAAAATTGCGACCGCTAGAGCGGTAACAGACAAATATATATATATATATATATATATATATATATATATATATATATATATATATATATATAGATATATATATATACAGTTTTGAACGGACCTCATTTTCGTCATCTACTAGGTAGGATCGATGGACATTTGAAGAAAAATTTCGAAAATTCCGTCATGAGTACAACCTCAATAGCTGATTTCCCTTAAAGGAAATCTGCTAAAAGGAGATTTGCCTACTCTAATCTCAGATTTATCCCAGTTCCATTTAAGCCATTACACAACTGGAAGTTAACTTTTTCAAAGAAAGTTCATTAAATGTTAAGTGTGGCAAGGATCAAAGAATAATTTAGGCGGCTTGCGTGTGAGCATATATATCTGCTAAAATGTGCAAAGTGTTGGTGTTCAGCTGATTACGGTTTAAGAAGTGGCTGTGGGTTGCTAATTGGAGGCAAGTTGGAGTTGATGGAGTTTGCTTGGATAAACTCTAGGAGGAGTTGCTCATCTCAGATTCTATTAAACTCCTTATCTCAATCTGAGCAGCAATTCTCTCATCGATCTGGGCACAGCTCTAATCACTTGATGAGATACACGAAACAAGTCCCAATGCAATAGGAAATATGAACATATATTATTATATATATTGAAGGATGGGAGCTACTCAACTCCCGGCTAAATTTAAATAGAATCTGCCACCGGGTCTTGCCCAAACTAATATTTCACATGTTCAGTACAAACAGAGGGATGATGCCACATTGTGTCATATATGCACCTATCTTATCTTCTATATATTAAGTGTATTTGCCTCTTAATGCTCTAGCTTTTACATTTTTTGTTAATTATTACCAAACATGATGTTTAAAGTTTTATGTATAAATGTAAAGATCAAGTTCGTTTATGGTTGAAATTGGAGGAGTGAGAGGAGGGTTTAAAGAGGGGGATATCTAAGAAAGGTGATGCGTATAAAATCAATCATGTAGTAAATTTAGTGTTCTTTAAATGTTGTATACATTTCTTCACTATCTGGAATATTAATAGAGATATTTGTTTTTTTTTTTTTAAATTTAAAAAACCATACTACAGAAAAGACTATAGCACCATTTCTACTCTTATAATATTAACAAGAGGCAGATATATCTAGGAATGTTTTATTCCAAGCTTTAATACCAAATATTGTTTTTATTGTACATTTACTATGTGAGATATTGGCAACTATGTGAGATATTGGCAACTATGTGAGATATTGGCAAGTATGTTCGATGTGAGGTCTTCCGTTCTAGACTAGATGGCTTTATCGATACTGTTCTAGATATTTAACACAAAACTAGATACTGTATTAATTCTGTCGTGGACTTGGAAAGAAATGTGTCATAGATTGGGGATTTTCGGTTCTTCAATGACTTACTTTTAGATAAGTCATTTTCAAGTTTTCTCCATCAAGTCTGTTCTTTCTGGATTACATTTGTTCTGCTAGTGAACTTGTCTTCAGCTCATTCTTTTCTCTCTCAACTTGTGAATCCTCCTTCGTTTCCTCATCTCAGACACCCTCATCTAATTTGATTCCTGTTATAAGCCAAGAGTTACTAATTTCCAATTCTCATAGTCTGCAATCCTGATCTTAGTCGTGTGTCCGATTCGCACCCGTACTGCATCTGAGAGCCCATTCTGTCTCCTAATCTAAAAGTTGTATTCCACACTGATACTGTTCCATTTACTTCAAAGTAATCTTCACTTTTGCATGGGCTTCGACTATAGAATCTCTGCATCCTGATGACTGCTAATACATCCATAATTTCCTTTTTAAGACGATAGCAATGCTCGACTCACATGCATTTATTCTTGAGGACAAGACAAGTTAGGGCAAAATGTTGAGAACAACAATGTGGCATATTAATAAAATGCTGGTCAATGGAAATGCTAACAGGGGATATATATGCAATTTTCCATTTCCCGCTCCTGGTAGACAGCTAGATGAGCGTGTCCTAAACATGGATATGCAATAGACAGTAAGCAGTAATAGAAATGCAGCTATGACAGTACTTTCCCTCGACCTCTCACAGCTGTAATCATTTTCACTATCTTCACCCACCATTTCTCTTTGTCTATATCTGACAGTAATAAACCAATGTATGTTTGTTTGCATCTCCATACATCATCACTACACCCCACATTTTGTTAATAATAATACATTAAGTAAAATATTCTAATAGAGTAGTATGTAATGTAATTCTTGTTCAAGAATAGGAAATGCTCGCCATGCTGGATGGCCGATCACACTTGGCTTTATCTCTGCCCAAAACATTATTTATGAGTTTCGAATAACATTAAATGTCAAGTTCGTTAAATGGCCAAAATCGGAGTAGCATTTGGGAGAAAGGGGGGAAATGTAAAATGGTAAAAGTTTCCGCTGTCACATCTGACAATATTATGTAACTAATCCCGTTTTTTCGCCTCATCTATACTTTTTGTTGGAACTGGTATATTAACTGTGATATATATATATTACCATATCTGCCTTTAGGGAAACCTGTTATTGAGGTTGTACTCCCGGGTTCATGTCTGGCAATGGTCCCCTATTGATCAAATGCCGCAGTCCATCAAAATATCGAACGGAAGTATCCTTTTAGTCCCTCTCACAATCAATTTGCACTTGAGAAGTATATAGGCTTCTATTTACATCTCCCTCATAAATGTATGTAGTATATACAGGATTGATCTGATGAACGGCTATGCCTGATTTTTGCGGCTAACGAGCAAGGGAATAAGGAGGCTCTCAAGGAAATGCAGTGGATATGCATCAGACCATCCAACAATAAAGGTATCATCAACTAAATTCCATCGGCACCAATAAAGTAGTGAAAATTCCACTCAATAGCAGTGTTTTAGAGAGCCATCCCTCGGTAGGCTGTAGCCTAGCTAGCTAATGATAGACTATTGGCTAGTGTGACTATACAGACTACAACATTAATCTACCCTCCTGCCTTGCCCCTGGCATGTTGAATTTAGGCAAGGAAGGGGTTAGTAGTATTTGAAGGTTAAAGCCCATATTTCGAACAGGTGTAGTTTCTAATTCTGCGCCTTCTCTTTTAATCGAAATCGGCTAAGGGTGGTTAGGAGTGTGGATGCGTTTGGAGACAGCTCAAATAAATAATTGTCAATTCCTCCTTAACCTTTTAGAAATGCGAAATATTTGTGTAGTACTTTTTCTGTTTATCATAAAGAGATCCATGGTTATGTTTGATCCTATGCTTTAGAGACATCGTATATCAATTTCAGAATACTTGTAAATGATGTACTGAAAAAGTTTTGTTTATTTATTTATAAACATATAATAAAGGACTCTTGAAAACAATATTTGGTATTTAAACTTCAAATAAAGTGGTTTGTTATATAACAGAGTATTTGGGACACAGTCTCGGTCAACAAAAAAAATAAGGCAGACTCTTAGAGAAAAGTCCTTTGAGGTGTGGACATCAGGCAAGTGGCAGGTTGTTGGAGTCCACCATTTCAAAGAAAAATCAGGAATGAACAAGCATATGACCGAGAAACAGTTGCTCTGCTTCAGAATGGACAAACTTAATATAAATTACGCCTCATTGCGTCGTGTTCCGGGAGTTGTCTCGAAGTCAGCGGATGTTGGACCCCTCTGTCGAAGGTGTGGCAGGGAGACCGAAACACCGGCCCATGTGGTCGGGAATTGTCCACATAACATGTTGCTGATCACAAGACGACATCACCGGGTAAAGCATGCTATCATGGAGCTCATGAAAGCTAAGAATTTTACATGCTTAGAAGAGGTGTACGCTGTCGATGACGCAGGGTCAACGAGGTGCGCGGACATCATTGCCTTCAAGGAGAATTGTAAATTTGCCTACATCCTGGACCCAACGATAAGGTACGAGAGCAACGACCCGGATCAAGCGGAGAAGATCCACGAGGAAAAATATTTATGGGAAATGTATTAAATTTTACTCTGAAGAATTCTGGAAATCATTTGGGGAGCGGGATTTTCTGGTGATAGGCTTGTGGTTCGGTGCCCGAGGAACGGACCCTAAACGTACCCACATTTTTTGACGAGGTGGGAATAGACAAGAAGGCTCTGCAAACCTTGGTCGAGGGTATCATTATTGATACTTTAGGGATTATTTCCCACCATGTATTTTAATTTTAGCTTTGACCAGTGATCTTATTATAGATCGACGGATCATGTTAGTACAATAATGATGTTTCTAATTTATATCTAGTGACATTCACCATTTTGCTGACTGTGTTTATTTTAGATAATATTTTAGTTATTTAGCAGACGAAATACAATATGTATTGTTTTACTGTTGTCCTAGGGATTGGCTTTAGTTGCTGTGTGCTTCAGCATCCCAATGTAATTGAGCAGCCCCACAAACTGTATATAAATTTGTACAATAAAGTGATTCTCTCTGTTGACGCGAGTGCGTGTAGGGGTTTGGTGAAGGATGAAAAATGCAAATCTCTAGGTTAACATTAAAGATAGAGAATAAATGTATTCATCAGTATTTATAGTACATTTAATTTGCAATAAGATTGGTTATTCAATTTTTCAATCCGACTTATAATAATGGAGATATTTCGAAATTCCCCTTCTAACCCCCCCCCCCGGCCTGATTTCTACCTTTAACGAACTTGACCCTCCATTTTAAATGAACGGATTAAATATCGAGTTTGGAAACGATCAAACAAAAGTAGTGACTAGCGTAGTAATTTATTTATGTTATAAATATGCATTTGTTTAACTGACAAGTGTATGTATGTGTGTGTATATATATATATATATATATATATATATATATATATATATATATATGGTTGAACGGAGCTCATTTTCGTCATCTGTGTAGAATCCATTGAGGAAATTTTTCGAAAATCGCGCTATGAGAACAGAATCAAATTTCCTTTAGGGAAATCTACTAATACTGAAAACTATTACAATACATTCTTTACTTGTTACAATGATGAAAAACATGGTATTGTTTATTTATAAATATCTGAAACGATTACTGGAGTATCAGGGGGAAGGTAAGGATCAGGTGCTAGTAGTTCCATTGGCTTGGTATTTGGGGAAAAGGAATGCTAGCAAGGAATATTCTGCCACCCCCACCTCTTTGAACACTTTCTTCTCTCGGCACAATTTCTATTTCTAGCTATTTGCATAGGGTCTCACTTATCTTTCTCCTTTCTTCTCTCATCACAACATATTCTTCTCCTTCTTACAGTCACGACCACCGACGAGCTTCAATTTCAAATTTCTTTTCGTAACACGATCTCTCATTGTATTATCAAAAATTTAACTTTTTCTTATTTAATGAAAACGTCCACTTCTTACTACTTAGGATAGTTGGAGTTATTTTGAGGTTACCAACTACTTTTAGCTAGAGTGGGATTGTAGGTTTTAGCAGATTTCCCTTAAGGGAATGATTGATGCGAGTTTCGAAAAATTTCTTCAAATGTCCATCGATCCTACCCAGGAGATGACGAAAATGAGGTCCGTTCAAAATTATATATATATATATATATATATATATATATATATATATATATATATATATATATATATATTTGTCTGTTAACGCTCTAGCGGTCGCAATTTTTGTTTGATCTTTACCAAACTCGGAATTTAATCGTTTTATATAAAAAGGAAGATCTAGTTCGTTAATGGCTGAAATCGGACCAGTGGGAGGGGGTTTAGAGGGAGGATTTTTGAAAATGCAAAATATCTCCGTTATTATGCGTCGGATCGAAAAATTGCATAGAATAAATCTTATTGCGAATTAAATTTACTATAAATATTGTTCTATAAATTTATTCTGTATCTTGAATATTAACCGAGATATTTGCATTTGTATTCTGCGTGTGGTCACCAGTAGGCTATGTTCCGACTTTCCGCCGAGCGCTCTGGCGGCCGTTTCCATAACTATTCTTCCCTCATGAATAGGTTTAGAGGTTAGGTTAACTGTTTTTTGGGGCTAGAAACTACTGGGTTATTACGCCCTAAATAATGTTTTAGGTTTAGAGGTTTCTTACTACTATAGTTGTTATTAGGCAGATTTCTCTATTGTAAAACTTCACGAGGGAAATCTGCTTAGTTTACGCAGCCCCTGCGTGACGGACTTTTTATTTAATGAGTTGGTTTGTACTACATTCCCAGTGGCCAGGTGTGATTAGAACTCGCCACTCCAGCATCCAGGTTCTATCTGAACCCTCTTCCATTCTCCAAGATCATCATCTATAGACTATTCAATTAAGTGTCAATCAAATTAAATATTTTCTACTTGTATTCCTTTTTGTGGTAGTGAGGCAAGTGGCTGATGGCAGACCCGTCACGCAGGGGCTGCGTAAACTAAGCAGATTTCCCACTTGCTAGTAAGACACACTAGCCATCTCGTCTTACTGATTGTTCTCTCTGAAAACAAGAAAATACGAATTACTCCCTTAATATTTGAAGTACGAAAAAATGCATAGAAGAACAATTGTATAACATCAATAGTTTAACAAGATTGGTTCTATAACCAGATTACGGTGATATTTTGAGTTTTCGAATCCCCCCCCTCTAAAACACCTCATTCCTGGTCCAATTTCAGCCAATAAAAAATATGTTTAGTAAAGATTGAAGCAGTAAAATATCGAGTATGGTATAGATCAAATAAACGCTTTCGTGCAAAGATCAAGCATGCTTCTCGCATAATAAAGGTCTCTTGAAAAGAATATTTGGTATTTATGCTTAGAACAAAGTTCTTGGTGATTGTGAGGTGATGCCCTTTATGTAAATGCGCACGATTCACATACAATCCCCTAAAATAATTTTTGTGAACATTAGTGTATTTCCAACTTAATTTAATTAAAAATACAAGCTTGTCTGTGTGACTATGTACTTATGAGTGCCTGTTTGAAATTTGAAATATATTTATTCCCATTAAATGTTAGCACAAGTATAGTAGGATATCTAAACATTTCCTATTCTATAAAAAGATTGCGAATATTATGCCAATTACATCTTTATGTATTATTAAATAGCATTTATACTTATATAATTCATTCGTTCTTAAAATTAAAATAAATTGTATGAATGCTTTATGTAAAATACATGAATTTAATAATTATATATATTATTTAATTGCATAAACAATCTTAATATAGATCTAAAAATATAATATGATTTTTTGACTAGTCAGAGTGTTTGAGATCGTGCGTGCTTACATCTTATCAGATGGTGGCGTCAGATCCGTTACAAAATTAACTTCTTAATATATATGCGAATGAGAAAGTGAATGTTAGTCAATGAATAAGTATTATTTGGGGGGGGGGGGGTGGCGATGAAATCTGGCCCCGGGCAACGCAGCTAATATGCTGACGGGAGAAGGAGGCCCAACTCTCGCCAAGCACACTATTCGGGGTATGACTACAGGAGTTGCTGTTGGTAGCCCAACTAGTGGTGAATCAGGTTCAAGTACACTTATATTGAAGTAAATCTGAAACTGCCTACCTCAGATCAGCTGATGAAGGACATGCCATAGCCAGCGCTAAAGCGATATTTCCTACAGCTATAGTCCTAAGATAACAACTCCATCTAGTCCATGTTGCTTTAGTTCAGCCTTAAAAATGGAAATTGTCCAGTCTCAGCTTAGTGGATTTTCCATTTGCCCGTATGACACTCTCATAACCAACTTTTCCAATGCAGCTATTTTATCTTTTATTAACGTCATTACAACTCGTTTTCATTTTTCACTCATTTTCCCTAGTTAACTGAATTAAATGCAAATGAAAGATTATATTTACGTTTTAAGAATTCATTTCAATTCGGATAGTTCCGTTTTATTGCCTAATATAATAATCAACGGACGCATTTTTAATTTGAACACACAAATTTACATGCGCTTGAGACTATTTATAAGATATTTCGATAATTCATGTATAGGAGTGTTGTGTTTTCTTACCACTGCTACAGTTGGTTATGCAACTGTATACGGTCAAAGTCTTTGGTATGTTTACGTATTCATATACATATTCACATCTCATAGATCTACTAATAATCACTCGAGGTAATGATCTAAAATTGTTTAATTACCTAAGTTTATGGTCAAAAGTTTTTTCTTTTTGTGTATTTGTACTACAGCTTTGAGTAATGCTCTGCTACACGCTTTGCCGTTATGATATTATATATGAACAAGCAACTGATGCCCAGCTTAAAGTTCAAGTTCTGTTTCATAGGGTTCATAATGTTGAAGAATAAGAGAATACACCTTGGGTTGTGATGTCCTCCGTGATTTGTCCCGAGATGCTAGACGGTAGAGAAACCATTGATCAGGATCAATAAAAATCTTTGGTCTCAAAGAGTATTATAATATGCAGAGTGCACTTTCAGGAACTATGCTCCATCATCAATGCCTCCTCATACAACAAAAAACCATTAAAAATAGCATTAATAGCGTGGCCAACATGGTGTACTCAAGGATAAAAACAAGAAAAAACTAAAAGTAATAGTCGACCAAAAAATATAAAAATTAAAACCCCCACAAACTAATTATTAGATTAATAGTTTTTACTATAATATATCACAAATGGCAAAGTGCTATGTATGTTTCCTCAGGAGGAACTAGAATTTTTTCTTGTTTTTGTCCTAGATATGTATCTAATTGTAATTGTTGAATTTCCAGTTGTTCTACACTTTGTTGGCCATGCTATGAAGGGGTTTTTTGTTGTGTTATCAAGGATTGATGGTGGGGTTTGGTTTCTCAAAGTGCACTCGGCATATTAAACTAGTTCTAGAGGAGGGTTCTTATTCATCTTCATTTCCCGGTGTTCTTCCACTGTTCGTGAAATTCGCTCAGGTTTCGCACTCCCTACGTGAGAGACTTAATTCCCCTTCGGCAGTCACTAACATTTCCCTTAGGGTGTATAAGATTAATCATCTTTCTGGCTGGCCGTTTCCTGCATTTCGTCCACCCCCTTTGGGCACGCCATCTTAGATGACTCATCTGATGAATGATGCCTTGCTTCCAGCTAGAAAGGTCAACAAGGCTGATGTGCCAGGGGGAAAGACGTACAAACTACAAAATATCTATCGATCATTTCCTTTGAGATAGTTCTAAACAATAGTTATTTTTAAATATCTTATTTTTTTCTTGTTGTCATTTATTCGTCTAAGGGCCTCTAGAAGTATCTGGTGTTTGTAGGCAGAAACCTTTTGGTACATGTTGCCATTCTATGCTTCTCCTCACAACTCCATCTAGGCTTGTATTTGTCGATTTGAAAATTTGAAGATCTAATCAGTCGATGTGTGTTACTTTGCCAAAGTATTTTGTCTCTTGAAGCATTGTCTTCAAACAATATCAAATATCTTTCCATACAGACATAAACACTTACAAGTAGGATTAACTTAACGGCACATACAATATAAACACATACACATAGGCAAGGAACAGGCTGACTTAACGGCACATACAATATAAACACATACACATAGGCAAGGAACAGGCTGACTTAACGGCACATACAATATAAACACATACACATAGGCAAGGAACAGGCTGACTTAACGGCACATACAATATAAACACATACACATAGGCAAGGAACAGGCTGACTTAACGGCACATACAATATAAACACATACACATAGGCAAGGAACAGGCTGACTTAACGGCACATACAATATAAACACATACACATAGGCAGGGAACAGGCTGACTTAACGGCACATACAATATAAACACATACACATAGGCAAGGAACAGGCTGACTTAACGGCACATACAATATAAACACATACACATAGGCAAGGAACAGGCTGACTTAACGGCACATACAATATAAAGACATTACATATGACTAACTCGAAATCGGAAACAGGGCTGAGCATTGTCGAGCAGAGCAAAACGTTCATATCTATATGAATTCATTAAAAAGTCCGTCCCGCAGGGGCTGCGTAAACTAAGCAGATTTCCCACGAAAAGTACAATAAAGAAATCACCATACGAGTGCTGAATAGTTACGGAAACGGCCGAACTAGCTTTAGGCGGGAACGAATAGATGGGACCATATCTCGTCCGTTACACTTAATAAAAATGTACATATCGCGGTTAATATTCAAGATTGAGAATAAATGCATATAACAATATTTATAATAAATTTAATTTGCAATGAAATTGTTTCTATACAATTTTTCGATTCGACGTATGGTAACGGAGATATTTCGAATTTTCGAAATTCCCCCTCTAAAGCGCCCTCCCACTGGCCCGATTTCAGCCGTGAACTTGATTTTCTTTTTACATGAAACGATCAAATACCGAGTTTGGTGACTATTAAACAAAAGTTGCAACCGCTAGATTAGTAACAGTCAAATATATATATATATATATATATATATATATATATATATATATATATATATATATATAAAACGGAGCTCATTTTTTTCATCTCCTGGGTAGGATCGATGGAGTTTTGAAGACATTTTTCAAAAATCTACTAAAACTGTGTAATAAAAATACTGTTGTGCTTAGCCAAGTGCTAACTGGAGACATGGACCGACTAAAGGTTATTTATGTGGTTGCGATTTGGTTGACAATAGGTGTGATAATCAAACTATTGACCACATTATATGCACTTGCAGAATTTATGACAGGCAACGGACGACATTAACAGTTGTTGAGAACGGAGTTTGGACTGGTAGTAACCCCCAATTATTGAACCTAACTAGGACTATGAACATTTTTGGAGTTGAGCTCAACTGAACACTTCATCTTATTGTTCATTTTATTATTCCTTTTTTTTTCAAGTTTACTATTTATTTTCACAAATTTTTAATTATATTTATCTATTAATAATACTTTTTTGATTTGTAAAAATCTATATATGTACTTGAGTTTTGATATTGTTAAAAAAGCTACATAAGATTCGCAGTCATTGCAAAGGTTGTAAGAAATTTGATATTGGAGGAAATTAAATGACAGCTACTCGACCGCCTTGGCTAATCTAGAAATCGAAATGCAGACCCCATTTTCTCTTTCTTTAAGGAACAAAAAAAAGCAAAAAAGATTTTAAAAAAAAGTATAAATAAAAAAAGTAGGAGTAAGAGAGAAGGTGCGATTGAATAAAGATTGAAAACGAGATGATTGTGAAACGGCTGGCGAGTGCAAAAAGTCTAGAAAGTGAGATGGTTTCATTCTGATAATTAAGTAAGTTATTTATATTTGTGATTGGCCTCTTGTAATCAATTAATGGAGCAGTTGTAAAAAACCTAAGAAAAACTCACTAGTTATCTCGAGTAGAGGAATCCACCTCCATCCTTCTCACTAACACGTCCCGTTTATGGAAAATTTGCCATACAACTTGTTTTCATGGCCCAACATGGGGAATATTATATTGAATACTGCTTACAAATAATATAAACCGAATGGTTTCGTTTTTATTAAAATGAAACACCCAATAATGGAGCTATATTATTATCTTGTCTCTTATATTGGTGTGTTGCAGAGAATATTGATTATTTGAGAGCAATATACTGTTGGAATAGATTGATGCTGAACCACTAGCCCCTTTATTATCTCATCATCATTCTTCTTATTCTCTCTTAACAATATGGAAATAATATAACGTTTGCCCACATATTCCTCACTCATCTAGGAATGGGACCATAAAAGAAAACTCAACTGTGGCCTACGAAATAAATAATTTTACGGTATAATTGGGCTTTTCATTCACTTCTTGTTACATGTTTCATACTCCATACTTGAACGTTTCATATAATTTTGATGACATTAGTGGATTTGGAAGTTTGTATGGGATAAAATTAGGATGATATGTACATTTTTAACTATGTCTATTGTTATGGTTGGGATCGAAAGGTTTTATATTAGGAATCTTGTTGTGAGAGCATTCTACTCCAAATGTGGTTATAGAATTAGTTTGTCTTAGTGAAAAATTGACTGAATTATTGTTTAACATGAATCTGGCTTTATATTTCGATTCTCGCCTACTATTTTACAGGAGCTAAGGGGGCAAATAAATTATTGGAAGAGGCAATTGGTTTATCCTAGCTACGCCTATCAATTCTGTTCACTGAGTGTTGGCAAATGAACGTTATTTATGAAAGATAACCTTTGTAAAAGTAGACAAGTCTGTCTAAACTTGTAGTTTGGATTTGTATACTTGCGCGAGGGTGTGTGTGTGTTAGCAGATTTCCCTTAAGGGAAATCAGCTATTGAGGTTGTACTCATGACGGAATTTTTGAAATTTTTCTTCAAATGTCCATCGATCCTACCTAGTAGATGACGAAAATGAGGTCCGTTCAAAACTGTGTGTGTGTGTGTGTGTGTGTATATATATATATATATATATATATATATATATATGTCTGTTACCGCCCTAGTGGTCGTAATTTTTGTTTGATCGTTACCAAACTCGATATTTAGTCGTTTTATGTTAAAAGAAAGATCAATTTCGTTAATGGCTGAAATCGGACCAGTGGGAGGGGGGGTTTAGAGGGGAGGATTTTTGAAAATTCAAAATATCTCCGTTACTATACGTCAGATCGAAAAAATTGTACAGAATCAATTGAATATTAACCGAGTTATTTGCATTTTTATTAAATCTGGGCGTCTAACGGACGGGTGACTTTCCCGCCAAAAGCTAGTTCGGCCGTTTCCTTAACTGCTCGACTCTCGTGAAATTTCTCTATTGTAAAACTTCACGTGGGAAATCTGCTTAGTTTACGCAGCCCCTGCGTGGCGGAATTTTTTCCTATGTTGGTGTGCAGATAGATGACCATATTACACCAAAACCATGGTTCATCAACCAAAGATATAGATGTGAGGACACTGCGACAGCAATGGCGACCAATGGGAATTACTTCTTTATTATAGCAGCAGTTAACTCTCGGTTATAAGTGAATTCTATGCTAAATATCGAATTGAGAGTGGGGCTTGAATTAGTAGCCTCTATCACATTAATGGAGTGCTTTGATCAGTGCCGCCCCTAATCAGCTGTCTACCTATATAGAGGATACACTCTACGCAGGGATGGCACTCCAAGAAATCTGTCCTAGAGTATAATTGTTGCCGCTATTGCCGGTGCCATTAATGTTCATAGGTAGTGCCTTCGTACAACTGACTAGACTGGGATAGAACAAGTACAACAATTATACCTGTTCCAATGTTCCATAAGTACCTTGGAGCATGAACACAATGAGCTGGGGTACTTGAGTTGTCATAACGATGCTGGAGCTAGACAGCTCCCCCAACCTATTACCTTCTAAGGATGGCCTCTCATATTGTAGCACCCTCCGCCATCTCGTCTGTAGTAACGAGTTAGTCGTATAGTCGAAAGGAAGGCTGGACGAAGAACGGATATCTTTCGAAGTGTACCTCTTTGTTAGAAGGTTACCTTGTGGTTATGGGGACTGGAGTTTAATGTATGAATATGTTTTACGAATGTTATTATGTAAGTTAATAAAGAGAGATGAACATAGGTGTTTCCATTGTAACAATGATATAATTAGAAATCCTAAAAAAAGTTAGTTCCTTTAGGGGAAATGTAAAAGTACAATTTTGGTTGATTGAAAACATAATTCCCCGTGAAGTTTTACTTAGTTTTAGAAATCTGCCTTAAGGGAAATCAGCAACTGTACTCAGTAAGTTTCTAAACCTAAAAAACATTATCCTACCCAGGAGATGACGTAATAACCGTTCAAAAGTAGTTTCTATATATAAAAATATATATATATATATATATATATTTGTCGTTAACGCTCTAGCGGTCGACGGTAGTTATCTTTAGAAACGGCCGGAATTTAATCGTCGGTAAAAAGGAAGATCATAGCCTAGGCTGACCACACGACCAGTGGGAATACAAATGCAAATATCTCCGTTATTATGCGTCGGATCGAAAAATTGTATAGAACAAATTTATTGCAAATTTAAATTTGCAATAAGATTGGTTCTATACAATCTTTTGATCCGACTATAGTAACGGAGATATTTCGAATTTTCGAAAATCCTCCCCTCTAAATTCACACTTTTACTCGTAGTTGGATTGTTTCTGATTAACAATATCCTCTTGACAATCTTCAAATAAATCATCAATTGTGAAGTTTCTTATTCAATAGTTCCAAAACAGTTAATTTTGCGACCGCTAGGTAACAGAAATATTCATTTTCGGCCCTAGGGCGCACAACACACACACACACACACATTAGCTGTGTAAAACAGGTAATTACATCGTAGTATGGTGAATAATATATATATATTTTTTAAATATTTCTTTTGGCATTCGGACATCATTACAATATTCAGATTGTGAATAGTACTATTCAGTTCCCAAGAACCTTTAAGTAATTGATATTTGTACAATAATCTAATATATATATATATATATATATATATATATATATATATATATATATATATATATATATCATAACTAAAATGTAAAATCTCAAGGGGTTTTCTGATATTCTATTCAAATTTGACGGGAATAAATGGTTTACACGTTTCAACCTTTCTTAGAAGTATGGCATCAAAATTGAAAATGTTGCGTGCCTGTTCGGCCGTTAGTTACTCTCTTAAAAAATGCTTGGAGGATTTTATTTGTGATTCAACTATGCCATGGCATAATGGAGCCTCTATGAAATGAGAATTTACTTATGAAAATATTCAAAATTACTGTATATATTTTAATTAATTTTTGTTATTCTTTTCTAGGTAAGAAGAGCTGATATATTAAGAAGCTTTAAAGGTTTGTTCCTCCATTAACCAGTTTATTTATGTAGTTACTTCTAATTTGATGTTTATGGTTTGATGGTTAGTCATCCTTTGGCCAATTGGAATTCTTCAAAGGAAAACAAGTCTATAGTATGTCCTTGAAGATTATTGACAAAGTTCTGTGTATTCCTGTTTGTTTTGCTGCAACTAATATTGGTGAATAAACACTGTTAGTATTTAGCCTTAAAGTTTTCTCTTAATGAGTATGTATTGCGTGGGATTAAATACCTCAAATTCTTGGAATGCATCTATGATATCAGTTGATTAACCAATTCATCTTGTTTATGTATGAAACACATAGCATGGCTAACACTAACTATTCTCAACTATAATCGAATCGCCATTACTCTTTCCCATGCCTATATCCAACCAATGACAGTCTTAGGGATAACCTTTTCTAAACGAAACTCACAATTTAAGTTGGATATGAGTTTATAAATTGTTTGTTAGTTTATATTAAAGTCACATTAACACTTTTTGATTTGAGTCATGATAGAGGTGATCTTTTGAATTTCCGATTCCCCCCCCAACCATAAACTCTTAATCACGATCTCTAGTTTTCCGTCAAACACTTAAACATCGAACTGCGTAAGGATCGAACGAAAAATGCCACCGCCAGAACGCCAACGGACACATTTTCATCCTAGGGAAAATCGAAGAACATTTGAGAAAATGTCGAAAAGCGCGTTATGAGTACCTCAATAGCTGGTATCCCGTACCAGAATAAAGAAAAATAATTAACGCATTAACCCATGTAGATGGATGGTCTGAGTTGGATGGAGTGTCGCTGTCTGTGCAAGTATCAGAGGAGATGGTCTGGAGGTTTTTTGTTGTGCTGGGCCCAGCTGAGTTTTTATCGACCTTCTGTACACACCCCCAAAGCACTTATCCCATAGCCTGCATAATCCAGAGCTCTCCCTTTCCTTCATTATCCACAACATTTACTCTTCAACTCGATTCCAGCCCGAAAGCACTTCCAACCTGGACTTTCCTCTCACATTCTCCCTATTAATTGACAGAAAGTTGCTCGTGGAGGCTGGTGTAAACTAAGCACATTCCACTAACTGCAATAATGCACTCGTGATGTCATCTAGCATTATATTTCCTATTTTAACCATAATAAGCAACCTATGGAAACCTAAAATGAAATTTAAGCAGTATATGAGCTTACTTCTTTTTAAAAATTGTATGTAACTGACTTAAAAACATAATTGTCAACTCCAAATACAGTTTTAACATAAAACATGAAATGTAAGAAGTCAAGCCTTTCTTCAATATTTTTTACAGAAGAAATATGAAATTTCTCATACATATTCATACCTCTTTTGCTTTCTTGCTCGAAGCTTCTTAAGAAGTGAACAGCGAAAATGCTAGGTTTCAGAATTGGTTAGTATAATCCGTATTAATCTCATTTTGATTTTGTTCGGCGTGGCATCTCTACAAATGTATTGTACTTGCCGTAAGACAGCAACAGTTAGCATGTTGAAATATCATATTTGTGATTAATGTAACCTCTAGTTGTGGAGGTTCATCCAAGATATCTCCGCTCCAACAGAATATTGGCGTGCTATATATTTAGTCATCATAAATAGATCTGCACATTATAGCCTTTGACACGATACATTGCAACGGAAATATTTTATATCAAATTCAACTAAAATAGTGGGGCTGAGGTTAGTCCTGTTAGTTAAATGTTGGCCTACATCTTCCCTTGTAAACCTAGAATGGCGAGTTGCTGGGCAATAGTAATCAACTCAATTATATAAAATCCTCAGTCCCACCCTGGCTAGAAAAGGATGGTAACCTGTATATAACCCGCCCCAATTAGCCTCAGTAGCAAAATGCGGGCGGTAATAAATAATATTTATTTATTTTGGAGCTTTCCCAGCGAGGCGATATTGCTTATCAAAAAAAACAAACAATGTAAATAAGCAAAATACAAAAACGAAAACAGTAACCAGAAAAAAATAAACAATACATACTAAAAACGCAACTAAATAACAAAATTCAACTAAATAACAGAACGCAACTAAATAACAGAACGCAACTAAATAACACAACGCAACTAAATAACAAAACGCAACTAAATAACAGAACGCAACTAAATAAAACTCAACTAAAAAAGAGAACACAATCAAATAACAAAAATCCACTAAATAACAGAACGCAATCAAATAACAAAACTCAACTAAATAACAGAACACAATCAAATAACAAAACTCAACTAAATAACAGAACGCAATCAAATAACAAAAAGTAACTAAATAAAAGAACGCAATCAAATAACAAAAAGTAACTAAATAACAAAACGTAACTAAATAACAGGATGCAACTAAATAACAGAACGCAATCAAATAACAAAACTCAACTAAGTAACAAAACGCAATCAAATAACAAAACGTAACTAAATAACAGAACGCAACCAAATAACAAAACGTAACTAACTAACAGAACGCAACCAAATAACAAAACGTAACTAACTAACAGAACGCAACCAAATAACAAAACGTAACTAAATAACAGAACGCAATCAAATAGCAAAACGTAACTAAATAACAGAACGCAATCAAATAACAAAACTCAACTAAATAACAGAACGCAATCAAATAACAAAACTCAACTAAATAACAGAACGCAATCAAATAACAAAACTCAACTAAATAACAGAACGCAATCAAATAACAAAACGTAACTAAATAACAGAACGCAACCAAAGAGACAAAAAAAAACACGAATCAACAAATAAAAAAAGTAAACAAAAACAAAACATTAAATCCAAAAACAAAAACCTTGTAAACTAGATAATTAAAAACTATAAAGACTAATACAATTACGTAAACAATTATATACTTTCAATGGTTAAAAACAAAACTAAAATCAAATAAATAAAAATTAGTATGAATAAAATGAGCAGATAAAATTTTCTAATATCCAAAATATTTACACTCATATGCTCCCACTTCATCACACACACACACACACACACACACACACACACACACACACACACACACACACACACACACACACACACACACACATATACATACACACGCGCGCACACACACATTAAAAAGGATTTTAAAATGCAATACTTCTAAATTTGTGAGTATATGTTAATGTGATGTAAATGTTGGAGTATTATGGGTATGTGTGGGCTACCTTCAGTAAGTAAGTCGTGTAAGTCATGAGGGATCTTCAGCAGTCTGTTAGTATGTGTTTTATTGTAAGGTGGAGCATTACACACATTGCAGTTAGGCATTCTTTTCTATTCAAACAGATAACCATGAAATGATTTCCCTCAAGGGAAATCTGCTAAAAAATATCGAACTAATTCCTCTGAAATGATGTAAACAACACGAACTTCTTGATAATCCACAACCTAATAGGGATTTATGAGAGGAAAAATGCACCGATATCAGCAGCCTCGTAGGAATGCAATTTTAAATGCACCTAGTTAGTTGTATGATTATAAATATGAGAAGTGCAATGAATGTAGGCCTATTATAGAGGATGGTTGGGAATGCAATATATATAACGTTGGTGCGTGCTAAGTTGCCAGGGCCACCATTATCTGTCATCATGTAGTTTGGACACGCTGCATGACCGACACTACTCTCAAATGCATAGTAACTATTTCAACTATATACTATTTTAATTATTATACGTTTATTATATAATCATGTTATTTACAATGAAGGGACGTAGATTAATCTTAAGCCCAAGATTGGTATGTATACAACCTATTATACTACTGTATATGTGTGCGCGCGTGTGTGTGCATATATATATATATATATATATATATATATATATATATATATATATATCGGTACGTTCATCACAAAAAATTAATTTTAATTTTATTTTGGGATCTAAACATTGGGTTAAACGGATATTTTAGTTATTATTATAATTATATTTCTGAAGAATAATTTAATGTATATAAGAAATTTCGGCTTGGTTTGTGAGCAGCTGAGTGAGAGAGTTTTAATGACTCTAGATGGCTGTGAATGAATTTATTTGCTTGATGAAAATGTATATAAAAGTATATAATATACCTAGTGTACTTTAAGAGTGCAATCAATAAATAGGCTTGGCTTGACTATATTTATTGACTGCCTGTCACAGCTGTCAAGGATGTCATTCCTTATCAATGAATGAGGCAGGCTCATAGATTAGATGGATGGAGCTGCACAACTAGACGCACTTATAAAAATGTAAGGCTAAGCTGGCTTGGAGTTATGTACAGATTTGTGCGTACAGGCTTGACTATATTTATTGACTGCTGTCAAGCTGTCAAGGTTGTCATCCCTATCGATGATGAGTGGCTCATAGATTAGATGGATGGAGCTGCACAAACTGACGCTCTTATCAAATTGTAAGGACTAAGCTGTTGGAGTTATGTACAGTATGTGGTACAGGGTTGACTATATTTATTGATGCCTGTCCACAGCTGTCAAGGTTGTCATACCTTATCAATGAATGAGGCAGGCTCATAGTATTAGATGGAAGGAGTGCACAACTAGACGCTCTTATCAAATTGCAGGCTACCTGTCTTGGAGTTATGTACAGAATATGTGCGTAACAGGCTTGGACTATATTTATTGATGCCGGTCACTGCTGTCAGGATGTCATCCCTTATCAAGAATGAGGCAGGCTCATAGATTAGATGGATGGAGCTGCACAACTAGACGCTCTTATCAAATTGTAAGGCTAAGCTGTCTTGGAGTTATGTACAGATATGTGCGTACAGGCTTGACTATATTTATTGACTGCCTGTCACAGCTGTCAAGGATGTCATCCCTTATCAATGAATGAGGCAGGCTCATAGATTAGATGGATGGAGCTGCACAAACTGACGCTCTTATCAAATTGTAAGGCTAAGCTGTCTTGGAGTTATGTACAGATATGTGGTCAGGCTTGACTATATTTATGAATGCCTGTCACAGCTGTCAAGGTTGTCATCCCTTATCAATGTTGAGGCAGGCATCATAGATTAGATGGATGGAGCTGCACAACTGAGTACCGAACCCTCTTATCAAATTGTAAGGCTAACCTGCTTGGAGTTTTGGGTACAGATAGGTGCGTACAGGCTTGACTATATTTATTGACTGACTGTCACAGCTGTCAAGGTTGTCATCCCTTATCAATGAATGAGGCAGGCTCATAGATTAGATGGAAGGAGCTGCACAACTAGACGCTCTTATCAAATTGCAAGGCTAACCTGTCTTGGAGTTATGTACAGATATGTGCGTACGGCTTGACTATTTTGATTGACTGCTGTCACAGCTGTCAAGGATTGTCATCCCTTATCCAATGATGTGGCAGGCTCATAGATTAGATGGATGGAGCTGCACAACTAGACGCTGTTATCAAATTGCAAGGCTATGCTGTCTTGGAGTTATGTAATGATTTGTGGTCAGGCTTGACTATATTTATTGACTGCCTGTAAGCTGTCAAGGATGACATCCCTTATCAATGAATGAGGCAGGCTCATAGATTAGATGGATGGAGCTGCACAACTAGACGCTCTTATCAAATTGTAAGGCTAAGCTGTCTTGGAGTTATGTACAGATATGTGCGTACAGGCTTGACTATATTTATTGACTGCCTGTCACAGCTGTCAAGGTTGTCATCCCTTATCAATGAATGAGGCAGGCTCATAGATTAGATGGATGGAGCTGCACAACTAGACGCTCTTATCAAATTGCAAGGCTAACCTGTCTTGGAGTTATGTACAGATATGTGCGTACAGGCTTGGACTTTATTTTTATTGACCAATTGCCTGATCTCAGATGTCAAGGTTGTCATCCTTATCAATGAAGGAGGGCAGGCTCATTAGATTAGGTTGGATGGAGCTGCACAACTTAGACGCTCTTCTCAAATGCAAGGCTACCTGTCTTGGATTTATGTACAGATATGTGCGTAAGGCTTGACTATATTTATTGGACTGCCTGTCCACAGCGTCAATGATGTATCCCTTATCAATGAATGAGGCAGGCTCATAGATTAGATGGATGGAGCTGCACAACTAGACGCTCTTATCAAATTGCAAGGCTAACCTGTCTTGGAGTTATGTACAGATATGTGCGTACAGGCTTGACTATATTTATTGACTGCCTGTCACAGCTGTCAAGGTTGTCATCCCTTATCAATGAATGAGGCAGGCTCATAGATTAGAGAATGGGAGCTGGCACAACATAGACGCTTTATCAAATTGCAAGGCTAACATGTCTTGGAGTTATTGTAACAGATATGTGCGTTACAGGCTTGACTATATTTATTGACTGCCTGTCCAGCTGTCAAGGTGTCATCCTTACAATGATATGAGGCAGGTCATGATTAGATGGATGGAGCTGCACAACTAGACGCTCTTATCAAATTGCAAGGCTAACCTGTCTTGGAGTTATGTACAGATATGTGCGTACAGGCTTGACTATATTTATTGACTGCCTGTCACAGCTGTCAAGGATGTCATCCCTTATCAATGAATGAGGCAGGCTCATAGATTAGATGGATGGAGCTGCACAACTAGACGCTCTTATCAAATTGCAAGGCTAACCTGTCTTGGAGTTATGTACAGATATGTGCGTACAGGCTTGACTATATTTATTGACTGCCTGTCACAGCTGTCAAGGATGTCATCCCTTATCAATTGATAGAAGTGGAGCTATAGAATTAGATGGTGGAGCTGCACAACTAGACGCTGTTATCAAATTGCAAGGCTATGCTGTCTTGGAGTTATGTACAGATATGTGCGTACAGGCCTGACTATATTTATTGACTGCCTGTCACAGCTGTCAAGGATGTCATTCCTTATCAATGAATAGAGGCAGGCTCATAGATTAGATGGATGGAGCTGCACAACTAGACGCTCTTATCAAATTGCAAGGCTAACCTGTCTTGGAGTTATGTACAGATATGTACGTACAGGCTTAACTATATTTATTGACTGCCTGTCACAGCTGTCAAGGATGTCATCCCTTATCAATGAATGAGGCAGGCTCATAGATTAGATGGATGGAGCTGCACAACTAGACGCTCTTATCAAATTGTAAGGCTAAGCTGTCTTGGAGTTATGTACAGATATGTGCGTACAGGCTTGACTATATTTATTGACTGCCTGTCACAGCTGTCAAGGATGTCATCCCTTATCAATGAATGAGGCAGGCTCATAGATTAGATGGATGGAGCTGCACAAACTGACGCTCTTATCAAATTGTAAGGCTAAGCTGTCTTGGAGTTATGTACAGATATGTGCGTACAGTGCTTGATTATTTATAGACTGCCTGTCACAGCTTTCAAGGAAGTCATCCCTTATCAATGAATGAGGCAGGCTCATATATAGATGGATGGAGCTGCACAAACTACGGCTTTATCAAAATTGTAAGGCCTAGCTGTCTTTTGAGTTATTTACAGATATGTGTTACAGGCTTGACTATATTTATTGCTGCCTGTCACAGATGTCAAGGATTTCATCCTTTATCAATGAATGAGGAGGCTCATAGAATATAATATCACCCTCCAACAACCCCAAATATACTATCCTCACCCCATCTAACAACACCCCACCTCCAAATCCTCCAATTATATCAGATATTGAAGTATAGAAATCGTCTTCTCGCGTACCTGGTCCTCTGCCATACTATAATATATTTCGACCCTGCCTCCGTCACCAGTCTGACAAGGCATGTTCACATCCCTTTATACAATTGGATGAGCCCGCCCCCCAGGCTCATGCTTCAGATGATGGAGCTGCACAAACTGACCGATCTTATCAAATTGTAAGGATAACACTGTCTGGAGTTATGATACAGATATGTGCGTACAGGCTTGACTATATTTATGGGACTGCCTGTCACAGCTGTCAGGATGTATCCCCTATCATGTATGAGGCAGGCTCATAGATTAGATGGATGGGAGCTGCCACAAAACTGACGCTCTTATCAAATTGTAAGCGCTAAGCTGTCTTGGAGTTATGTACAGTTATGTTGCGTAAGGCTTGGACTATATTTATTGACTGCCTGTCACAGCTGTCAAGGATGTCATCCCTTATCAATGAATGAGGCAGGCTCATAGATTAGACGCGCGCCCTCCAACCCCTCCATGCTTCAGCTTGCATACTCTAATAGAGCTTTTCTCAAATTGTAGTGCTGAATCGCTGTCTCTGAAGAAGTTATGTTATAACGATATGTGCCTCGTGCTCGAGAGCTTGCGACCTTATTGTATTCTTTGAGACTACGCATAATCAATTTATCTTCTTTTTTTATATAATTACTACTCTACCTCTCATGTAATTGGTCATTCATACTCACACTAGGACATAGATCTGAGGTCAAGTGTGATTCACCCTTAATTTCCGCCAGTCTTGTGTATCCATTTACGAATTAATATTGTTGTTTTTTACTGCTCAGTCTAAACGCGTGACACACTACTCTAGTGCATTCAATCTACCTCGTTTTTAGTTTTTTGTTGATCTCATCCGCTTATCATGTTTTTTAATATCTTTTTGACTCTCCTCTCCTATCCTTGGCAGTGGATATTAAATTCATAAAACTCATTAGAAATATATGATGGCATTTGTTCGATTATGACTTTCTTGCTTTGCCTCCTCACTCGACAGCTGTTTGCACGTTTTCTTCATGCACTTACTTTTCTGCTTCTTTTATTGCCTCAACTCACCTAGCTTGCCTTAAGAGCAGCCTTGCCGCCCTTAATTGCTTCTTTTCTATTATACGTAGTGCATCATAATCTGACGTCGCCCCTGTCCACAACACCTTCACTCCTGCCCATTCACTTTATAATAATATTTCATTGTCCCCATATAGTGAGCAACTCTCTCTCGTCACACTCCATGAGAAGCAGTGTCTGCTCGACGAGTGCCGTCTGTATTGCTATTACTAGTATATGAGGCCGTACAGGACTGACTATATTTATTGACTGCCTAAGCCTTGACAGCACGCTGCTGAACCTTATACTACGGATCAGTCATGATGTCATCCGCCTTTAGAATGAAATGAGGCAAGGTCACATATCAATAGAGTCTTATAGACGCATGCAATAAAAAAGACATGCGTACATTCTGTATCGTATAGCATGGCCAGCACTGACACACAACCTTAGACGCTCCTCCTAACAACTTATGCAGAAGTAGTCGCATGGTCCGTCTTATCGTAAGGTAAGCTGTAGCTTGGTGACATGCTGCTTTGTCCATCAGCTGGTTATGTGTAACGTCTACATGAGCCTCGCTCTGCCACTACATTCATTAGTTATGTAGTGGACATGCTAGACTCCTTTACAGACTGATCTGATCGTGAGATGTTAGAGCATAATTGGTCATCCTCCTTATCAATGAATGACAGAGAGCTAAACAACCGTCCAACAAGTGAATACAATCAATATCACACTCAACTTATACCCAACCCCCTCCCTCTCATGATTGAAACGCCCCAATACAAGCCTCACACCCACGACATTTATCTTAACGCATCTTGGAAAAACAGTACCCCGGCCCCAGCCCCACACTAAGCCACCCAATTCACCACCAACCTTCGCTCGCCAGTTATCAAATTCCGCTAAGCGCTAGCAGTCTTGGAGTTATGTACAGATATGTACGTACCGGGTGCTTAACTCATATTTATTGACTGCCTGTCACAGGCTGTCAAGGATGTCATCCTTATCAATGAATGAGGCAGGTCATAGATTAGATGGGATGGAGATGCACAACTCGACGCTTCTTATCAAAATTGTAAGGCTTAAGTGTCTTGGTAGTTATGTACAGATATGCTGCGTACAGGCTTGACTATATTTATTGGACTTGCCTGTCACAGCTGTAGGATGTCTCCTTATCAATGACTGAGCGGCTCTAGATTAGATGGATGGAGCTGCACAAACTGACGCTCTTATCAAATTGTAAGGCTAAGTGTCTTGGAGTTATGTACAGATATGTACTTACAGGCTTAATAAATTTATTGACTGCCTGTCACAGCTGTCAAAACCCCCCACAACCAAAAAAAAAAAAAAAAAAAAAAAAAAAAAAAAAAACCCCCCCCCCAAAAAAAAAAAAAAAAAAAAAAAAAAAAAAAAAAAAAAAAAAACAAAAAACCCCCCCCCCCAAACCCCCCCAAAAACCCACAAAAAAAAAAAAAAAAAAAAATGGAGTCATCCCTTATCAAAGGAATGAGGCAGGCTCATAGATTAGATGGATGGAGCTGCACAACTAGACGCTGTTATCAAATTGCAAGGCTTGCTGTCTTGGAGTTATGTACAGATATGTGCGTACAGGCTTGACTATATTTATTGGACGCTGTCACAGCTGTCAAGGCTTGATCTATCCCTTTTCTATGAATGAGGAAGGCTCATAAGATTAGTTGGAGGGAGCTGCCAATAGGACGCTTTATCAAATTGCAAGGCTAACCTTTCTTGGGGTTATCCACAGATATGTACTACATACGTCATTCATTTATCTTACAAATGTTTATGAATTATGATCTATGTAATTTTTATTCCGATACATTGGAGCGGTGATCACATTCAACTGAAATAATTTTAAATGAATTAGAACAAATTATTTTTGATATTAAATACGCTAAAGAAGTATATACTGCCAAATTAGATTGTTATACGTGTTACTTGTTTGTGCTTTCTTCATTTATTTATAGTTTTCTTTTTGTCTCAAATCTGCTTATTAGGTACAAAAAATCAGAGATTGGTAGTTGGTATGACAATGTGCACATTCGATCCAGAAAAGCCATGCCCCCACCAAAAGGCCATGAAGAAACCACCTCCTGATAGTGTCAACATTCCACAGCAATCCATGGATAATCTGTTTGACCTTATGGACAAGAATAAAATAAACTGCATATATGTTTTCATACTTAGAAGTCTTTACGTCAGAGGGAAAAGAATGCAAACAATATAATTATTAAAATAAAATAAATGTTTTATGTTTTTTTTTCTATAGTAATTATTGTATATAGTTTTTTTAAAATGATTTTTCTGTTTATGTTTATATAAAGAAAAGATAAAAGAAAAATGTAATCATAAAATGTGGCTGAACCTTTGCAATAAAATTGTTAAATTTTAAAAGCAATAAAAATATTCATTCATTCATATATAGTTTTGTTTTATGGGAACAAATGCTTGAGATAATCGCCTTTGTTGGGGAGCTGTAAATATATAAATCACATCCCTAGAGCTGTTATTAATCAATTAAGGTTTAACAAACAAACTAAATTATAGAAAATAATTGTTGTCGTGAGAATGTTGTGTAAGGCTGGGATGGAGAGCAGACAGGAGTGTTCCTGGTTTGGTCGTGGACGACCTTGCTGCCGATTCCCGGGTCAAGATTGTCCCGGGTCAGGGCTAATTCATTAGATACCTCCACAGCTCTCATTTGCCCATAATAATCCTCCTTGTTTAAGCTTAGCTATCACTGTTTTCCTCCAATATCTCACGGTGCACGAGAAAGGGCCTTGCTGAAACCACGATGTAGGAAGCAACAGGTTGGAATCTGCTAGGCCCTACATTTGGTTTAGCTGTCAGGTTACCACACTTGCATGGACGTTTTGGTACATTGTCATCTGTTCTCGCTACAAGCATACTAGGAGGATCAACTTGATTTGATTCAGTAATAAATATTCTCTAGGGTGATTTTATTCACAATACACAAAGGTACATTATATAATAAGTTTGAAATGACGATTCAAAATTTATATGTAAATTAAAACATATAATAAAAAAAATGTGCTACTGTGTGCTCCCTTATAGGTAAACCATCTTTCTCTTTATAAAATCTGTCTTGTCTAAATTAATCTAAATGTCTCTGCATTATTGCTGGCGAAATAAGAATGTATTACAAGTTTTGATTTTGGATATGTTTCTTCTCATGTTCATCGATCCTACTTCGAAAAGAACGAAAATTAGGTTCTTCCAAATATATGTGTATAAATTTGAATTGTTATTATTTATTAACATCTACCTTTTGCTACTATGACTAATCGGGACGGGTTATCTACAGGTTACTACCCTTTTTTTATTGGAACTATCAACTTAATAATTACATATATTAAATTATTTTCGTTAACAATGTTATGAGCTAAGATGGATTTTAGCAGATTTTCCTTAATGGAAAAAAAGCTATTGAATTTCTACTCAAGGCGCGATTTTCTAAAACATTCCTGAAATATCCATCGATCCTACCTAGAATATGACGAAAATGAGGTTCCTTCAAAGTTGTGTGTATACATTTAAATTATTATTGTTTATTAACGTCCACTTTCTGCTCCTACGGCTAATCGGGACGGGTTATCTACAGGTTACTACCCTTTTCTAGCCAGGGTGGGACTAGCGATTTTATTTAATGAGTTCGTCACTGAGTAAATTTATAGAACTCGTTTTTGTATCTCGAATATCAACCGAGGTATTTGCAATTTTTTTAACTGTCAGTATTCAGAAAAGGAGAGGGTAAGGTCTTTTTGTTATCGCTAGTTAACAATAAGCCAATATACCATAAAGGGTTGACCACGATCAGATATTTACTTAGAATATAAATTATATTGTGAGATGAGATGCCTAGAGTGTCATGCCTGCACGAGGGAAATCTGCTAAGATTAGGCAGCTCCTGCGTGACGGACTTTTCAAATTTGTTAACATACTTTCTTTCTAGTGTTAAATTTATTAAATTAAAGTTGATGAGAAACATGTCTTCCTAAACGAAATTAGTTTCGGTCTCTCTGAAGACAATTTAGCAGAAATCAGCTATTGAGCTTGTACTCATGACGGAATTTTCGAAATTTTTCTTCAAATGTCCATCGATCCTACCCAGGAGATGACGAAATTAGTTTCGGTCTCTCTGAAGACAATCTTCATTTTAGCAGATTTCCCTTAAGGGAAATCAGCTATTGAGCTTGTAGTCATGACGGAA
Organism: Riptortus pedestris; assembly: GCA_019009955.1. NCBI lineage: Eukaryota > Metazoa > Arthropoda > Insecta > Hemiptera > Alydidae > Riptortus > Riptortus pedestris. The sequence continues at coordinate 258,302,278 of CM032228.1, forward strand.
TTTTCGAAATTTTTCTTCAAATGTCCATCGATCCTACCCAGGAAGATGACGAAAATGATGTCCGTTCAAAACTGTATATATATATATATATATATATATATATATATATATATATATATATATCTATATATTTGTCTGTTACCGCTCTAGCGGTCACAATTTTTGATTGATCGTTGCCAAACTCGATATTTAGTCGTATTATGTAAAAAGAAAGATCAAGTTCGTTAACGGCTGAAATCGGACCAGTGGGAAGGGGGGGTTTAGAGGGGAGGATTTTTAAAAATTCGAAATATCTCCGTTACTATACGTCGGTCCGAAAAATTGTACAGAATCAATCTTATTGCAAATTAAATTTACTATAAATATTTTTATATACATTTGTTCTCTATCTTGAATATTAACCGAGATATTTGCATTTGTATTCTGCGTGTGGTCACCAGTAGGCTATGTTCGGACTTTCCGCCGAGAGCTCTGGCGGACATTTCCATAACTATTCGTCCCTCGTGAATAGGTTTAGAGGTTAGGTTAACTGTTTTTTGGGGCTAGAAACTACTGGGTTATTGCCCTAAATAATGTTTTAGGTTTGGAGGTTTCTTACTACTACAGTTGTTATTAGGCAGATTTCTTTATTGTAAAACTTCACGTGAGAAATCTGCTTAGTTTACGCAGCCCCTGCGTGACGGACTTTTTAGTATCATTCAATATATTCTGCTGGATGAGTACTCTAGACGTATTCAAGCACTATTGGTGTTTCGATATTTCTAATCTCAGAAATAAATAGATTTCAGGACTATACAGTATGTTTGTGCTGAATGAAAGTGAAGTCCAACTCATCATTCAGCCTAGAACCAATCATAGATAGTGTTTGGCAAATAGATGTAGAGATCAGCTGTTGGCCATAGATTGATCAGCTGACTGGGCCTTGAGCAGTGAAAGCAAGCTAAGCTATTCCAAGATGGCCTCACCTACTCTCCGCTAACGCACGCATTCATTTTTGCAAAACATCCTCAAGAGAAATCCGTTATTGAATCATTTTTGAATATTAATTAAAGGATTCTGTATTTTAATGATAACGGAAATGATATTTGCCCTTGTATGTGTTTATAAACGCTCTTGAAAACGCTATTTCTATTTCATACCTCCCGAATTGTGCATTTGATCGTTTTAAGGAAAATTAATGATCATTTCTGTTGTTGCCCAAAATCGGATAGGGCGAAATATGAATGTTTAAATAACACTGATTTTTTTTTTTGTAATATACTCTTCTAGAATGCATTGCTCGCAAGATAGGTATGTCCTCGAGCAGGTATTGAAGGAGGTTGTTATAGCTCAGCTATTGCTATTTCTAATTTCCTTGCTGAAATTGTGTGTCGTGTCAGGAGACATTAGCTGTTTCTAGTTCTAGTAACCTTGCTGGGTCCTGGCGCCTTCCCCGAGTTGACTCATTAGCGGCATTTAAATATTTCGAAATTGCTATCATTGCATACATTGACAACACAAGAGCAATTACTGCAATAACGGAACATTTCTCTTCATTGCAGAACCTCTCTTCTACTTCGAGGAAATAGATACTCAACCTGATTCTCATTCGTATAGATATTCGCCAACTGATAGAAAAGAAAAACTCCCAATAATTAAAAAAAAAAAAACTGTTGTCATGGAGGTCCGGCGTAAACTAACCAGATTTGTCTCGGGCTGGTCACAGATCTACCCCCACCCAGTCTCAATTTTTCCTGTAATAGGAAACCAATGCAAACATTGCTTGTTTATCTCTGGAATATGCTGGATGGTAGAGGAACCAATTGACAAGGATCAATAAAAAGGCCAAGTCCTCTACTGGTTTTTCACTGTTAAAAAAATAGTAGAGGACTTGGCCTTCTTATTGCTTGTTTAGTGGTGGAGGTGCTTGATTTGACAATCTGATTAGAACGAGTTGGGGTTCACTGAAGACACAAAACCAATCAAAAATATGAATGACTTGCTTAAAACTAAAGATACGACAAAACATTAAAGAAAATTTGAACCAAAATTGGCTATGAATCTATTCTCTTGATCCAACTATTGATAAAAGAGATATTTCAAATTTCTGCCGCCCCCCCCTCCTCTCTTAAGCTTACGACTTCACCTACGATCGTGATCTTTAGTTTTACGGTTAAACGCTTAATATTGAGTATAATAACGATCAAATGTAAATTAGGACAATGGCGACTTATATGTGTGTTTGACGGTAAATGTGATGAGACCCGGCTCGATGGACATTTGAAGGTAATCTTCCATTGAGTATAAGCAGGGGTTGAGGCAGTCCTGTCTGGAGAAGCTACCCGCGAATATTTGATTCAATTTTGGTGGATCAACGAACTCTAATAGGTAGAAAACCTATTTGTCTTACTTATAGTCCAATTGTTGAGAACGGGCCTCTGCAGCCCATTCAGGACACTTCACTCAAACATTCCTTCGTTGAGGAGAACTTTTTTCTAAGGTTTTACTGATCAGTTTGACATCCTTTCTAATGCTCCAACTTTATTTCGCGTAGCCGAATGGCCCACAATGCTCGCGATCTCCCAGGGCTTTAATGCCTCCGACTAAAGTTGCTAGTGATACATTACTAATCTTGAACTGAAGACAATGACAGCCTAACCTTGCCAACTAGTGCTGCATTGTGGTTAGAGAATGGAATGACAAGCTGCGCCATCTTCTCCGCGGTTAGTTCTCTCCAATCATCTGCTAAATGACATTGTTGTGGCATAGATACCACAGCCTTGTCACACTCATCCTAAATATAACTAACAAAAGTAGAATTGTACAGCACAAACAACTAATGTATAAACTAAACAAATTCCGTTGCGATGAAGGAGAAATTAAAGACTCATAAATTGTATATTCAATCAATATTTCATTGTCCAACATTATTTAATCCTATTAGATATAAGGAGCTCGAATAGTGAAATCTATCGAATACGATACTTGCAGGTTATCACATAAATACTAAACGTAAAAACCTTTACCCCTTAGCTAAGAAAAATTTTAACACGTCTTTGAAAATAAAAATTTGGAATTTCTCCATTTCCTAGTAGATATTTAAAAAAATAAGAGATTACTCTTTTATTTATCATTAAATAGTAGAAATTATACAATAAAATAAAATTTTGGACGGACCTTATTTGCAGCACGTAGTGAGTAGTGTAAGGTAAATGTGCTGATATTATGCTGGCCAAGATATGGCGGACTGACTGCTGAGGGAAGGTTAGGCCCAGCTGATCATTCTTGCCAGCTGTTTGATTAAACAATTAAATCTATTTTACTTATCCGGCAATGGTTCGGTTGGCTTTAAGTGTCCTTCTCACCTGATCACTCTCTGACAAGCTGTTTAGTGCGCACACAATAGTGCTGATTAAAGTGTGGCCGACTCCCCTTTTTTTTCTTAAATTATTTATTATTTCATTTTTTGATCCGAGGTAATCGTGAAGTTCTCATTTATTTATTAAAGACATCTACTCTGTTTATTCCGTCTTATTTAATTTTTTACCAGTCCCATTTCAATTATTTGACGAACTTATCTACGAGTTTCCTTTTGACTTAATTAATTATGTTTAGTTTAATTCGTCTTGTTGCTTGTTTAATTTCTGGGGCTCTGCAGCAACCCGAATTAGCGGGCATAAATGTTGTAGCTGGTGCATAGTTTGGCTTCGGGTATTTGGAGGAAGTGCAGTTGACGGGCCTATGCAGTTTGCAGCTATCATCACCTGCTGGCTTTCTCTCTCCTCCTTCTCCTGGCTCTCCCATCCCGGGGCTCTGCAGCAACCCGAATTAGCGGGTATAAATGTTGTAGCTGGTGCATAGTTTGGCTGGGTAATTGATAGGGTATTTGGAGGAAGTGCAGTTGACGGGCCTATGCTGTTTGCAGCTAGCATCACCTGCTGGCTTTCTCTCTCCTCCTCCTGGCTCTCCCATCCCGGGGCTCTGCAGCAACCCGAATTAGCGGGTATAAATGTTGTAGCTGGTGCATAGTTTGGCTGGGTAATTGATAGGGTATTGGAGGAAGTGCAGTTGACGGGCCTATGCTGTTTGCAGCTATCATCACCTGCTGGCTTTCTCTCTCCTCCTTCTCCTGGCTCTCCCATCCCGGGGCTCTGCAGCAACCCGAATTAGCGGGTATAAATGTTGTAGCTGGTGCATAGTTTGGCTGGGTAATTGATAGGGTATTTGGAGGAAGTGCAGTTGGCGGGCCTATGCAGTTTGCAGCTATCATCACCTGCTGGCTTTCTCTCTCCTCCTTCTCCTGGCTCTCCCATCCCGGGGCTCTGCAGCAACCCGAATTAGCGGGTATAAATGTTGTAGCTGGTGCATAGTTTGGCTGGGTAATTGATAGGGTATTTGGAGGAAGTGCAGTTGGCGGGCCTATGCAGTTTGCAGCTATCATCACCTGCTGGCTTTCTCTCTCCTCCTCCTGGCTCTCCCATCCCGGGGCTCTGCAGCAACCCGAATTAGCGGGTATAAATGTTGTAGCTGGTGCATAGTTTGGCTGGGTAATTGATAGGGTATTGGAGGAAGTGCAGTTGACGGGCCTATGCTGTTTGCAGCTAGCATCACCTGCTGGCTTTCTCTCTCCTCCTAAACCTGGGGTAACCTGTACTACCTAGGCTACTTCGCATTCTCTGCGGCCGTCTACCGCATTTCCCACGCTTTTAAATAGAATTCGGATGACGTCATCTCTCGTTCCGTTCTCTATTTATCCGTTTTAGTATGATATCTTAGTAAACAAGACTTAGTACATAACAACATACATAGCATAGCGATAAAACATTAAATAAAATTCGAAGGGACGCGAATATGGGGGGAATTACATATTTATATATGTAGATATGTATTGATATAAAGCACATTATTTTTGACATTTTAAAGAGTGGCTGACAGGACCATTTGGCCTTTCTTTTAAAAGTTAACTTTATTGCTCTCTTCTTCAACTTAAATATCAAAGTATGATTTTATGAGTTAGTCCAATACCATGCATAAAGCCATGCGTTAACCGACTATGTAAATATCGATATTTTATTAGATAGGAGGAGATTTGCCACGTGCTGGACACCTACTGATCTGTCACCATTTGTTCTCATTGTTTCCTGTAGTAAGACACATGGATGATATGTTTACTGCTTCAAGTGCCTATCAGGAGTTGGGGTTCAGTGGAGGTTGAAAGCCAAACTAAACTATAAGTAACTGGCACAAAAGTCGAGAGACAACAAAAACAAATTAAAGGAAATTTGAAACAGGATTGGTTATGTGACATTTCTCGATCCGACTCAAAATAAAGGAGATGTTTCAAATTGCTGCACCCCCCCCCACTCACCCCCCCACTCTTAAGGTCCAATTCAAGCCTAGTTTTACATGAAACGCTTTATATTGATATTGACAATGTCCAAATGATGGTTACACACACGTTAGAGCGAATAAGGATACATTGTAAACTGTATATAATAATGCTTCTTATTATCGACCCAATATTTTTTATATATTCTTCATATGGCAAGGGTAAGCAATAAAAATCTTCTTTTTTTTCCTGTGCAAACTTTATTGAAACTGCACTACATGTTTCGTGGCTTACTTGACGCCTCTTCAGGGGCTATCCATTTCTGAAGTGCTCGTTTCCCTTTTACAATCGTTGTCACTGTCCTCACTGGGGAGAGTATCAACGACGGAAAAAATGATTTTTATTTCTGACCCTTGCCATACAATATGAAGAATAGTCCCAATTAGTTTAAGTTCCAAAAAGTGGGCGTTAATAAATAATAATAATATGAAGAATATATATAATAATGAAATTATATATGAAATTTAAATTTTACAGACGTTTAAGGAATAGTTGGGAAGACGGTATTATGGTTGTAGCAACTCACAACTTGAAAAGCACTCTTTCCTAAAACGAAGTGAAAATATGCAGTAATGTATAAACAGTATATATATGTATATATATATATGTATATAGCCTTGTTTATATTTTTTTTGGAATATTTGAGGTGTATGATATGATTGTATTGTTGACGGGCTATAGTTTCTATATTGGATTCCAATTGGATCGCCATCTCTGGAATGCATTTGCATACTTTGGAAGCACCGCCCCCCCCTCCCTCTGACACACCGCTGTTATTACTTTTAAAAGTTTATTGTATTTCAAAGGTCCGTTGCTCTCGGCTACTGCAGGTTCCACTGAGAGAGGAGTCTCTCTCTCTCCGCCCCTCTCGTGCTAGTTAGATATTTATACAGGCTTCATACACGACTGGAAAACAGTGAAAACCTGGAAAAGTGAGGGAAACTTGTATTAGGTAGAAAAGTCAGAGAAAGGTCAGGGAAACTTGGAATTTTCCCCTCAACCCAGGGAAAGGTTAAGGAAAATTGTTTCCATTTTAGCTAAAGAGAATTATGTGTTCTTCATAGTTTCATGGCTAGAGACACCATTAAAAACATTTTTTCCTGGCTTTATTAGTGTCCTACATGTTTCGTAGCACCTCTTCTGGGGCTATCCATTTCTGAAGTGCTAATCCCCTTTTACGTTCCTCACTGGGTAGAATCAACGACCTCCCAAGTGAGGAAATGACAGTCGCAACGAAGGAGCTCTTCAGAAATGGATGGCCCCTGAAAATGGGTATGTAAGCCACCACGAAACATGTAGGGTAGTATGAACAAAGTTTGCGAGGGAAAAAGATTTTTTTATTGGTGATCCTTGCTATGAAACAATGATAAGATCATATAAAAATATTTAGACGAAAATAAGAACACTAAATATAATTCATTCATCTCCATGTTGGAAACTTTCCTTATGGTCGCGAGATGGCGCTGATGGAAAAATAAATAAATAAAGACATATAACCAATTTAAAACACACTCCAAGGAATCGTTTGCTTCCATGAATTTTCCGAAAGTTTTTCCGCCATTTGCTCCTTAGATATTTGGTCTTCCCTATTTATGATCACCTGGTTTGTGAAGTTTCTACAGTCATCTTCTTTGTTGATGTTCTTTGAGTATTATACTGCTGTGCTATGTACAGTTATGGGCAATGGTAAGCCATGTTTAGAGTTTCCATGTGGTCCATTTAACTAGTACCTTTGTCCTCGACTAGTAGGGCTTTTACTTTTCCGTAATTGCATATTTATAGTTAGTCCAGGATTGGCTGGAGGCCATTGCTCGGCTATACAGCCACCTGTTAGCCGGTGTTCACACGATCCCAAGGGAAAGGGATGCTGTTTGTGGTCAGCTCGATCCATCAGCCTCAGCTTGATAACTTTCCATCTTGTGGTTCTTTATATCTCACTACCGACACATTTCAACCAACCTTGATCGAATTTATGGAAAGTTTGTAACTACTAAATGATATGACAACAAAAATCTGTCAATCAAGTACCGCCTTAACTAAGTTTCATATTTATTCCACGCTGCTGATGAAAAATACAAGTGAGTCGTTTAATGTAGGAGTCAGAAAAACTGTATAGAACAACAATATTGTAAAATATTACATTTACAGCAAGGGTTATTTTGCAAGGGTTTTGGTCGGAGCCTCAATGGAATAAATATTTGATTTGTGGAGCTCTACTCTCCCCTGTCTGATGAAAACAGTCTGCCATATTTCAGCTTGAAACAAGACGATTCGTGATTATTGCTTAAGTCAAATGAGAGGAAGTTGTGACTGAAAATCATAAAATAGAATTATCTCTGTTTAGTTTAGAAAGTATAATAGGAATTAAAATGTGCAATACTATTTGTTGTATATCATTTTTCCATCAAGCTCTTTATACGGGAGAAAGGCTTGAATATGCAGTTTGGTAACTATCAAACTCTGATTTACAAAAATGAAAGTACACAAATCTTTATTAATAAACGTGAAAGGGAAGCTAGAATTGAGAAAGGCGTAAGACAAGGATGCCTTCTGTCATCTTATCGGTCCAACATGTTCATTGAAGAGGCAATAATGAAAAAGGAAGACCCAAGGTAAACAGATTAACGGTAAATCCATTCCTTGTAGATTTGCAGACAACTGCTGGCAAAGTCCCAAGTAGAGATGAATAGAATGCTGCAAGTCTCAAAGGACCATCTAGATCAGGTTAAACTCGAAATAAATGCTCATAAATAGTAGTTCGGGTTGTAGAGAAGAAAGAAAGCCAATGAAATACAAATATTACAATTGGAAACATTGTGCTTGAAAAGGTGGAAAAGTTTTGCTCCCTAGGAGCATCATCACTGAACACAATGATAGTAGAGCAGAGGTAGATAGAAGAATAGCACTTGCTGAACAAGCCTTACAAAGATAAAGAAGCATTTTAACTAATAAGCATATAAGCAAGGATAGCAGAAAAATGTTTGCTAAGTCTTTCGTATGGCGTGTATTGCTTTAGAGGAGCTAATGTTGGACTATACACATTGTTGTTCTAAATGAGAGCAAAAGTCTTATCAAGGTCATGGAGAAAAGACTTGCTGGGCATATCATAAGGCACAATGATTTCATCACAAATACATTTGGATATAAGTTCCTCGGGCATAGGGGAAGAGACAGGCCTAGGAAACCTTATTCCGAAGACATCAAGCACCTGGCTGAGTAGAGTAATATGAAAAGAGGTAGCAGCCGATAGAACATAATGGTTGCAACTACAAGGCATAACATGATGATAACCATCAAACAGATGTCCGTGGACCTCACTTTCCTAACTAGGATCAATGAAGGTGTAAACCAACATTTCGTCTGATGCAAGCTCAATGGCTGATTTTCGTTGAGAAATTTGCTTAAGCTATCCAGCCCCCCCCCCCAGGCTTCTTGTCTAACGGAAACATATGTTTATGTATACATATGGTAGTATGTATGTATATTCTGTGCCTGTATTATTTTTGAACGGGAAGTAATGCAATCAAATTCGGAGGAGGAAGGAAGAAAAGTATTTGCGTCCTTTTAATGGATTACAATGGCCGCTTTATTATGGCTTTGTATTTCCATCTTGTTCCAATCCGATCCACTTGTCATCTGGCCAGTTGCTATGTCGGCCGTCTCCCATAATACACTTGCTTGTTGCTCCACCCATCGGCAGGGGTTCCTGGTGCTTTCCGTTGGCCACAATGGTGCCAGAAAGATAGAGCTTTAGTCGTTCATTAGAGAGTCATCTCTCGGTAACCTGTCCATACTGACTGATGCATTGCCCAGCCTGGAACAGGTAGCAATATCCTAGTCCCGATGTATGCCAATAGTCAGCTGTATAGAGAGAGGTAGAGTTGAAGGCTAGGCTCTGCCCAATATGGTATAATGCCTTCTCCATGTAAAGTATAGCCTGCTTCATCATTACCTTCTATAGCCTCCCAGCCTTTACAACCATTTTAGCGTATTTCCATCAAGGGCGAGCCACTCTAGTTCGAATGCATTTTCATTTAAAAAGTCTTAAAAATCCCTCCCCTCCTACACAATACACAAATGCCTTATTATTTTTTTATTATTTATTTGAGATGCCGCTACAATGGCGATTCATCTTTTGACATGTTTGAATACATTTTTACAAAATTAAATGAATATTAAAGTTTTTACAAGGGTAAATGTACAAAATAAATAGAACCATGCCGCTACAATGGCGATTCATATTTTAACATGCTAGAATATAATTTCATAAAATTAAATAAATATTAAAATGTTTACACAGCTAACTTTTACAAATGTATAAAATAAATAGAATGGACAAAACTAAATATAAATTGTTACTATATTTACAACAAAGGAAAAAACAAAATAAAAAAAAAATAAAAATAAAAAAAAACTAAAAGAAAACTCTAAATAGTTAAACTGGAAGAAGGCAGAACTTCTATTCCACAGTGCTTGCTATATATAACTTTCATAATTGTAGATAATAGGTTTTATATTTCATCAAATAATCCATTATTCATTAAATGCGTTATTGTATTAAGGGAAACGAGTTTGCACTCACTTCACGATTTTAGAAACATTTCTTCAAATGACCCCCGATCCTATCTAGGAGATTATCAAGAAGTCCATGAAGCAAGGGCTGCCTTAACTGAGAAGATTTCTTTCGTTCAACTTATTTGCATTTATTTCAAAAAGTACAAGTACACTGAGAACAATGACATGAGTAGTAGGAGTTTATTCATGTGTCAAATCTGAAAAATGCAAATATCTTGGCTAATAATCAAGATAGTGAAACATCGTATAGAACGACATTTATAGTATATTAAATTTGCAATAAGATTTGTTCTATAGACGTTTTCGATCTGACGCATAATAACGGAGACATTTCGAAATGCCGCCCCTCCACCTCAGAACAAAGAGGTTCATAATATAACAGCTTTTTATATTACATGATTCGGTGTGGGGCTTTACTTAAGGATGTAACTAAAAAATCCAGATATCTCAGTTAATATTTATAAAAGAGAAAATATGTATATAACAACATTTATTGGGAATTTAATTTGAAATAAGATTGGTTATGTACAATTTTTCTACTCATCGTATAGAAACGGAGGTATTTCGAATTTTCGACAAATTGCAAGAATGTTTGTGTAGTTTGTGATGCGCCTTTTGGCTTAGGCTTGTAAAAGAAAATGGCTGAAAAACAAGCCTGTAATTTTCTATTTTCCCCTCATCTAATGAATGGGCCTCATTTAGACTGTGTATGATATGTTGTATAGCTGCTAATGAGTATCGTAGCTGTATATGTTGGTGAGGCCATATTATAGCCCTAATTATACAGGAGTCGCCAATACGTCCTTGCCGCTATAATAGCTGCTATGCTCGCCAACACTAATCCTCTTTGTCTTCCTTCAAATCAATTAGGTTATTTTCAGAATTCCTCTCTCCAAATTTCCTCATCTGATCTAGTACTTTTTTTTGCATTCCTCAGAACAGCTGCTGTGTGTGTGTTTTTTTTTTTTAAATTATGATTTCCAAGTATTTAGAAGTATATTATTGTTGCGTCATATTTCCCAGCGCGTCATGGCCCCAGTTCTTGGGAATTTAATGTTATTTGATACCCAAATTGCGTAATGATATGTCGATTTGGTAATCACAATACTTCTAGAAGGTAATGAAATTGCATTTTAGTTTGGAGTGCATCGTGATAATCTGTGACAGGTTCTATTAAAGGAAATATGTCTTGTCTGTAACTTTTAATATCGAAATGAGCTAACTTACTTATAACCTTTCTACTATAATTCATTTCTGAATCCAAGTTAAAATGGCGATTTTAATATATATAACGTTAATCCTTAGCTTAATACATTAAAATACGTTATCTAATTTTTGTTTTATTTTCAGGTATGTTACCAATGAAACTTGAGAAATTTGGGGCTATTAAGAAGTAAGAATAAAGTTTTTATATTATTATTTGAAATGAATCCATTCCATTTCGAATTAAGTCAATCGCAAATAAAATTGACTACTTGTGACAAGGAAATGTTATTTAATTAAAATACCAATTAGAATTGGCCAAGAAATATTAAACCATTCCACAGAAAAGCGACTTACTGTTTTCTAACAGTTATAGTACTAATATCGGCATTCAAGTTTGTTCAAGTCATTTGAATTTTCTCACAAATCTTTGTTGACGTTTTCAAATTTTCGTAAGGCGAATATCTTACTTATCCATTACCATTTTAGAAAACGTATGTATTCTTAATACATTTGGGTCAGAGGATGTTTGGTTCATAGCGTCTAGGGTTAGGTGTTGCTGAGGTATACGTTACTTGTCATGTGTTGGAGATGTCGCCGTATAGGAGAGGACGGTATAGTGCAGGTAGGGCCAACCACCGGGCTGCGGAAAGGTTTGATCTTGCCCGCGAGACACTTAGAAAAACCCAATCAAGCGAAAACATTACACAACTTACTCCAAATGAGGAAGATGAGGAGAGCTTTGTGCGTTTGGCAGTACTTATAAATGCCAACAGTTATTTTCATTGATGAAAGTTAATAAATCAAAACATCGTACAAGGCTGACTGGCGATAATTTGGGAAATTCTTTTCGTCTTTGTATCAGTGGAATTGGAGTATTTGGAACTTGAGTTCAATAGACAAACCACCTATAGAGCGCGCTGCCTCAATACTTGACGACTATTCGCTACTGGAAGGACTAAGGACATCTAATTATCTATTGTGAAGATAGCTCCATGACTAATGATGATTGCCTCGACAAGTAGCCAGTACTCTATCTTACGGCCTTATCCAAGGTTCAGTAGTAGGACCATACTATTGAAGTGATATTGGAACATGTCCTCTAAGCCAGGACCTAACGGAGATGAGCAATGGACCTCTAGCTATCTATGTCCGATTATTACCAAACTCGACACATAAGCACTTCAAGGAAAACTTAAGATCAAGTCCGTTGACGGCTGAAATCAGACAGGGGGGAGTGTGGAATTTTGAGGGGGGGGGCGATAGAAAATTCAAAATAACTATATTATGAAAATATAAACATATTGCATATAACTAATCTTGTTGAAAATTGATTTGTGAATAAATGTTGTTGTTTTCTCATTTTCTCTGCCAGGAATATTAACCGAGATATTTGCATTTTCTTTTATTTTCTGCCTTCAGAACCCCCCCCCCTTTAGACACGCATCACAACAATAAACCAACAGACGATAAAACATCTTACTCCAAGCTTATATTCTAAATATTGGTTTTATTATCTGAAATACATGCAAATACATTCTGTGATGCCGGTCTGACTAATATACTAGGGTTATTTTCGCCAATGTCGTTATGCATCGGTGCGGCTCAAACATCATATTTTCAGTAGGTATTTAAATTGGAAAAGAAATCAATAAGGCTTAATTTAATAGAATGGCGAGAGAATGCTATCGGCCAATCATTAACCAGTCAAAAATAGTGTTTATCACATTACTAAATATGCAAGTACCAAACAACATTGTTTGTCAAAGAAACAAGAGCTGATTTTTAAAAAAATAACATAACTCATAAAACATGGTTCATGAATATGCTCTAACCCCCAACCACTATCATAAATATCTGTGAGGAAATCATAACATGATCTGGATATGCCAAAAATATTCTTTGTTTAAAAAATATGTTAAATATCTTCAAGCCTGGCGGGTTTATTTATGGACAAGGCAACATTACCATGAATAAAGTTTGAGCATAAAATAAATGTTCAGTATATTTGTCACAAGAGAACGAGGGGACAAAATTTCTGATCTGGTGTAATGTCTGTTTAAGGTGGGAACAAGTTTCTGATCTGGTGTAATGTCTGTTTAAGGTGGGAACAAGTTTCTGATCTGGTGTAATGTCTGTTTAAGGTGGGAACAAGTTTCTGATCTGGTGTAATGTCTGTTTAAGGTGGGAACAAGTTTCTGATCTGGTGTAATGTCTGTTTAAGGTGGGAACAAGTTTCTGATCTGGTGTAATGTCTGTTTAAGGTGGGAACAAGTTTCTGATCTGGTGTAATGTCTGTTTAAGGTGGGAACAAGTTTCTGATCTGGTGTAATGTCTGTTTAAGGTGGGTAAACAAGTTTCTGATCTTGGTGTAATGTCTGTTTTAAGGTGGGAACAAGTTTCTGAATCTGGTGTAATGTCTGTTTAAGGTGGGAACAAAGTTTTCTGATCTTAGTGTAATGTCTGTTTTAAGGTGGGAACAAGTTTCTGATCTGTGTAATGTCTGTTTAAGGTGGGAAAAAGTTTCTGATCTGCAAGTGTAATGTCTGTTTTTTAAGGTGGGAAACAAGTTTCTGATCTGGTGTAATGTCTGTTTAAGGTGGGAACAAGTTTCTGATCTGGTGTAATGTCTGTTTAAGGTGGGAAGGGGAACAAGTTTCTGATCTGGTGATGTTATGTCTGTTTAAGGTGGGAAACAAGTTTCGGATCTGGTGTTATGTCTGTTTAAGGTGGGAACAAGTTTCTGATCTGGTGTAATGTCTGTTTAAGGTGGGAACAAGTTTCTGATCTGGTGTAATGTCTGTTTAAGGTGGGAACAAGTTTCTGATCTGGTGTAATGTCTGTTTAAGGTGGGAACAAGTTTCTGATCTGGTGTAATGTCTGTTTAAGGTGGGAACAAGTTTCTGATCTGGTGTAATGTCTGTTTAAGGTGGGAACAAGTTTCTGATCTAGTGTAATGTTTTATCTGTTTAAGGTGGGAACAAGTTTTCTGATCTTGTGTAATGTCTGTTTAAGGTGGGAACAAGTTTCTGATCTGGTGTAATGTCTGTTTAAGGTGGGTTTCTCATCATTAATAATGGGCGTCATAAAATGAAGATATGCTACCAACGAATGTCCATAAATTTAAAATGCTTCATATATATTTAGTGTTAAGACTAACGAAATTAATTTATCTTATACAATACAATTATTAAATTAATGTACGTTAGAAAGTGTATAATTTGAATTAGAGATATTTTTATAGGGAATTTATTATTTGAGTCTTCTACATAATAATATCTAAAGAAATTAATTGACTTAACATTAGTATCTTTGCTATAGCAAACCAAAAATATTTGAAGTATCCTATTATGATTTTGACATTTAATGGGAATAAATATATTTTATTTCAGCGGTTGTTGCATGTGCAATGTTATACGGTTCAGCTCTTGTGTGATGCAAGATGGAGTGCTGACATTTCATTTAGCGGCATGGTTCAATAGGAACAAGCATTGTTTCCAGAGCAAACCAACGAATTAATTGTCGAGAGAGCTGTGAAACACAGCTTTGTGGCTTGACGAAATCAAACCATTCCCAGATATTTCTGCCTCTAGCACCGTTTGTGGCTTCCTTTTGTGTAATTTGTCAAACTCTGTCGGTTTAATGCTCTCGCATTCACGTCATCGTGTGGTTTTTTTCTCTCAGCTCCTAGACGATTTTGTCACAAATAACACTGACAAATATTACCATATTGACTTTTAGTAAGTGTTGGCTCATATTGAAATATAGGCCTCAGTTTGGGGGCAGGCAAAAAGGGCATCCATCAGCTACATTTGCCGATGGAAATAGGTTTGCCCGCGCTTTTAGCAACACCAGCATGTGATAATCTCCCCCACAGTTAGGTTATCGATGAGCCGGGCGCTCATATATATATATATATATATATATATATATATATATATATATATATATATATTTTATATTCACCCCCCCCCCCCCCACACAACGCGCATTAGCGCACGCTCACACATACACACGCACAAATAATGTGTCTGTATGTCCTTTATAGAATCGTAAATGGCTGAACCGAATTTTATGAAACTTGGTGGTGTATATTACTACTAAAACAGGTTAGGTTTCTGGCTATATTAATATTCTCTGAGGCGAACAGGAGTGGGGGTTTAAGAGAGGCATGAAATTAAAAACAGCGATATTTCGTTTCCTATTGCATTTTCGGCAAATATAACAAAAGTTGTTTATTTTGAGTAACTTTTGTTATATACACCTTTGTCGTATACCGAAGTATAAAAGAATTATATAAACGAAACTCCGTATGTAATTTGGTATTAAACCTCCCTGATTATAAGCTATATTAAAATTTGAATGAATAAATTGGATACTAAGAGTTGTTGAACAAAACTGCCATTGAAGATGAAGGCTGCCTGCCTCTAACTCAATACATCATCTTGGATTCGTTAGCAATAATCAGTCAGCTTATTTATATATAGTTTTAAATTATTATTAATTTTTTTAATATATATGTATGTAGACATAGTCTTCAGGCCTCCTTAGAGTTTTATTTATGTAAAAGATAACTGGAATATTAACGGATATATTTGCTTTGTTGTTGCTCATGTCATTATCACTTGAAGCATGTGTATAAATATTCTGTGCTTTCAATTGGTGTGTTACATAGGCTGCTTATTCCGGTGCAATATAGACTAGATGTGCCTGGCAGTTTGGACAGTAACTATGACGTGTCAAAGGGATCCATTCCAGTTGGATAGAATTAGCCACTGTGATACGGCGGGCAAAGTGAGGCGGCTCTGCTTATTGAAGAGGAAAAAGCTTCCGAACCGGAGTAAGCACTTAGGCAAGCAAGGAATTCGACCGAGAAAGCTCACACATTTCCTTTCGCTTTTTTTTGGTTGTTTTTTTTTCCTTTCCAAGATGTGTCTTGCTATTGTATATATTATTGGGAAGGAGTTAAAGTTGGAAGCGGTAGTAACTTTCTCTCTGTGTTGTCCTGATAAGTGGCCGGACTCTAACTCCATTAAGCTGCAGGCATCTTCCTCTCTCTACTATAATCATGTGTATATTCTAATAGGCACTTGGACAGTCATTGTCTCCTCTAGCCTATACAGATGCAGGCATCTTCCTCTCTCCACTATAATCATGTGTATATTCTAATAGGCACTTGGACAGTCATTGTCTCCTCTAGCCTATACAGATGCAGGCATCTTCCTCTCTCCACTATAATCATGTGTATATTCTAATAGGCACTTGGACAGTCATTGTCTCCTCTAGCCTATGCAGGTGCATTGGACTGAATGCATGCAAGGCTAATGGTCATTTCCATGTACAGCGAGTATGTACTAATCCCAAAGCAGAAAGGCATGGACTGGTTTCCCCTTGAGGCTGGAGTACAGGGATGCCATCAGGAACTGCGTTGCCCAGCCTGTTAGAGCACAGTCCTCAGTAACCTGCACAAACTGATTGACCATAGACTTTAGGCACTACGATATTACATACTACGACAGAACACAACAACCTACCACAATCAGTGAGAAATATGGAAAAGAGAAAACCTGACGGCTTTCTAATGTCCACCATCTACTCTTCATTCGGGCTGGGAAATGCAGTTGTAGTTGGTGCACATCGAGACTGGGCATTGGCCTCATCACCACGGAGCAATTGAGTAGCAACTTCCATAGTGTAGTGGGGATATTCGGCCATTAATGTTTCCACAATATCCACTAAACCTCCGACCCAATCCGAATGGGAGGCAAACATATCTATTCAAAGAGTTAAACTTGCATTATTTCCTGCTATTAACGCATAGTCTGACTGAATTTTTCAAATTAATATTATTCAACATACAGTATCTAGATACGTCTTTAGACTGGAATACTTCTCCTTTAGGAACGTCAGTTTTTTGAGGTTTATTCTTTATTTTATCCCTCCATTTAGCCAGCTGGGTCGAAGCGTTGGACTGGCTGTGTATGGAACCCCCGTGGATTCGATTCCCGCCTAGGCAATAAGATTCTGCAGTTGCCAAATAATGTCTGCCCTGACTAGGAAGGGTCGATAAGCAGCCCCATTAGCCATAGTAGTACAAAGTGAGCGTGAATTTAATAAATAAATAAAAATAAAATCAACGCCAACACTTGATAACACTAAGGCGTGCTAATCTACAATTTGCCCGCTCTAGTAGTGCTTCTGTACTTCAGTTTTCCTCCTGTACCAAGACCAACGCTAACCTAAAAAGTTGATTTGTATGCTTCCTCTGCTAAACGTAAAATTAATTACGGGGGTACTCTTTCATTAAATTAATCTTAATTCTATGTTTCTCAATGCATGACTGTGTATACAGTAACTCAGTTCGTAGTGATGAAAATAATTCTTGGCTTAGCAAATTTTCTGTATTGCATAAATTATAACCGTATGGAAAGACTTATTATTACATGGGAAAAGAGAATTTTTTATCACCGTGTGCCTAGATCACTCCTTAGAAAGTGAGTGTATGATTGTGCGTGTGTGTCAGACCGTCGACACGATAATGTTGGATTGGAAAATCCATATTTGTCATAGGGAAGACCCTAATTAAAGTTCAGGATTATAAGTTTGTTCTGAAATTCGCAGGCCTAAGTTTGTTAAGCAGCAAAATCGAGGAGGGGGTGAGTTTAGAGGAATATTTTATTGCAAAATTACAAATCACTCCATATTCATGAGAGCTACGATAAATATCCATAGACTCCGTTTTGTAAAAAAAACAACAACTTAAATTGAAAGTAACAAATTCAATTTTTAAAAATTAATAATTATGTTCTATAATCGTTTTTGAATCCAAGTATAGGAATTTTGTTGTTTCCAGTTTCCTTAAACCCACTTATTGAGTTGTATGTTCAAGGGAATTATATTAAAAAGCCGTGTGATATTCTGGATTCAGTTGTGTTATGAAAATGAACTAGAAGAAATAGCAAGATGGAGAGGGAATGAGGCAAGTATGAACATTATAAAGGGATGGGAAGATAGGACAATGCTAAGGAGAGAAGGGGTTTGATTTTTTTATTTACGATTGATTCCAATAATGATTGTTCTCTGTGTAACAAGGAAAAATAAAGACGAGACGTTTTGTTTGTTTACATAATAAGCTGTAGCCAGTGGAAGGATGATACAACAGCTGACTCCATGAAGACAACTGATAATTTCATCTTTATCACTGCTTCTTGTCTTGGAGAGAGTTGGATAACGATCATATGATTACAGGCATAACCTAACCATTCCCTTCTCACTTTGAAATGAAACTGTTAATTGAAAAAGGCTAACATAAACTCGAAACTCGTTAGGTTTCACCTGTTGCTACTTAACAACACTCCACGAATTGCCTACACCTCTATACAGCATTCTAGGTTTATGACCTACGAGGCTTAACTTATTATCCATTTCCTTCTGAGTTTGCATGATTGCCAGTTGTAAAATTGATGAATCTACGTGTCGAATAAGAATTAAGCAACTAACATTTGAAATAAATCGCTCCTACAGCTTGATGTAAATACGGTATATATGAAAGTGTATGCCTCTTGAAAAGCTGTCCACTCTGCTTTGATGGGAGCTCTGAGAAGAAACTAGTATAGATTTATGTGATCTCCTCAAGAGTCTAGTTTAATATTTCTATTTAAAAGTATCATTTTTAACGTGTTTTTTTTTATTTTTTAAATAGCCCTAATGTTTATTTTAATAGTCCACAGGTTTAGTCTCATTAATAGTATTGTATTTAGTATTTACTAGCTAAGGTACCCGGCGATGCCCGGGAAATCATTGTTGACTTACTAATGATGGTATTTTGATAGCAAGACTTCAATGTGTACAATTACACTTCCATCCAAGACGTAATGGTTTACCGAAATAGCCAACTCTGAAGGGTAACTTCAGGGGATTGATATAATAGAAATTTTAGTTTTGAAGAATAAATGAAAATATGTTCTAATCTATCCCTTTACACTTTTTGACTCACCTTTTTTCAATACTTGTTAATTCAAAACACATAAATCATGGGTAGCCATTTATTACAATTAAATATCATCTATAATGAACATATTTCCTTTCAAAGCCAATCCGAGCTCATATAATATTAGGCAAAAGTTTTTGCACGTAAGATTATATATTTGTAAGTCAGAGTGAATCACACTGGAAACTACTTTCAGTAATGCCAGACGGGAAATTAGTAAACTCAATTATCTAGTAAGGCTCTAAGGCTCCATTCATCTTCCTCTCCCGCATGAGACTTCTCAAAATTCTTCTACTTAAATTATTGATTCAAAACATTATTTTAATAATTTATCTACTGGATGGAATTAAATAATTGAGGTATCCATGAAAATATCATATCATATATACGCATATTGTTTTAACGCATATTGTTTTTTTGTCATAATGGACATTACCATTAACGTTTAATTATTATGATAGCACATATTTGTTTCAATAACATCAAGGTACATTATACAAATTAAATAATGAGAATAATGGCTCTTATAGTTATTATATATTTCTATTGGAAATAAATAACAATAGCTAATTTTCTAGGAAAAATAAATAAATGAGGAGGGGGGTGACGAAGATTTATACCTCACTAATCCGAATCAATCATACTTTGAACTATCAGTATAAGACGACAAACATAACATCATTTGTCATAGTATTCATTTATTAAAAACCCCTTAAATGAGTAATAATATAATTATTGGGGACTCCCGTTTAGCGTATATCCCGTGTTTACTTAATTTATACGACAAAGTGAATGCCACACATTAAGTTTACTCTAAATAACAAAGTAAACCACTTTGTTATGTGCGTGTTTGCCGAAAAAAACAAATAGAAAATAGAAAAACCGAGTTTGTCATTTCCAGCCTCTCTTATAAATCCCCACTCCCCTTTGAACCATAAAATTTTTAATAAAGGGCTTATAATCATGGAAGAATTAATGCTAATTCACACACCGAGTTTTGCTAAGTTCGGTTTTCAATAGTTAGTGCCCAACATAATTTGTTGGCTCCCGCTTTAGATTTTAGTGTATATCTCGTTTATACTTTTCTATACGACAAAAGTGAATAAAACAAAAGTTACTTTAAATAGAAAAATAAACTACTTTTGTTACTGTTCACATTTGCCGAAAAAGAAATAGGATAAACGAAATATCACTATTTTTAAATTTCAGGCCTCCCTTATAACCCACCACTCCTGCCCGTCCCTAGAAATGTTAGTATGGCTTATTGATAATGAAAAGCGTTAGTATTTTAAATTTCACATACAGAGTTTGGTTTAAATTCGGTTTAGTTTTTAGTGCCAAATAAAATTGTGGACTCCCGCTTTAGTTTACAGCGTATAACTCATTTATGCTTCCGTATACGGCCAAAAGTGCATAATTTTTTAATAACAAAAGTTACTCGAAATAACAATAATAATAAACAACTTTTGTTATGTGCATATATGCTGAAAAGCAATAGGATACGATATATCGCTATTTTTAATTTCAGGCCTCCCTTATAACCCCCACTCCTGCCACCGTCCCTAGAAATGTTATTAAGGCTTATTATAATGAAAGCGTTAGTATTAATTCACTATTACAGAGTTTGGTTTAAATTCGGTTTAGTTTTTTAGTGCCAAATAAAATTGTGGGGACCTACCGACTTTAGTTTACAGCGTATTAACTCATAGTTATGCTTCCGTATACGGCAAAAAGTGCATATAACAAAAGTTACTACGAAATAACAAAATAAAAACTTTTGTTATGTGCATATATGCTGGAAAAAGCAATAGGAAACGAAATATCGCTATTTTTAATTTGCAGGCCTCCCTTATATACCCCCACTCCTGCCCGTCCCTAGGAAAATGTTTTTTTATTATGGCTTATTATAATGAAGGCGTTAGTACTAAGTCACATACCGAGTTTGGTTTAATCGGTTTAGTCTTTTAGTGCCAAATAAAAATTGTTGACCCCGCTATAATTTTTAGAATATAACTCATTTATACTTCGGTATACGACGAAAGTGTATATATCAAAAAAGTTACTCTAAATAAACAAAATAAATAACTTTTGTTATGTGCATATTTGCCGAAAAACTCAAATAAGGAAACGAAATATCGCTATTTTTTAATTTCAGGCCTCCCTTATAACCCCACTCCATGTTTGTCTTAGAGGAATAATAATATAGCCTTAAAGTCTAAGTTGGGCTAGTAGTAATATACATACCCCCAAGTTTCATTAAAATTCGGTTCAGCCGTTTATGCGTGAAAAAGGTTGAACAAACAAAACAAACAAACAAACAAACAAACAAACAAACAAACAAACAAACAAACAAACAAACAAACATACACGAAAGAAACAAAATGCAGTTATGGTGTCTATGACATGTGAAACGAAAAGTTATCGTGAAATTTCGCGAAAAAAATCAATGTACAGACAGAGGTTACAATTTTATATATATATAGATTTAAATAGCTTGTTTGAAAATTTATTTTAATTTTAACAGTTGTATTGAAAACCTGTGATAGCGGTACATAGGTTTCAAGGCAAGGGGAGACCCCTTTACCAAAATAAGGGGAAAAGAGAAAAAAAAGGGGTGAAACAAAAATATAATGTTAAAAAAATAAATAAATAGGTTAAAAAAATAAGATAAAAAAATCGGCCTAATGTATGTGTGTGCGATTTCCCAAGGTAGGGAACTCAAATACGGTTCGATGAGTGTTGGCCATTGATGATTTGTGCCCAAAAGCCATCAAACAAACTGAAGAGACTCTCTAGCAACTAAAACATGCAGAGATGTTTAATAAATATCTTCAAGACTACAACTGAGTCTTTGTCCACTTCCTGTACAACTCATATTTGAATGAGGTCACGATATTAATAAAAATAACGGAGAAGATAGAACAATTCTCCAGTCGTCCATAACTCACGTTTTGGTGTGCATTTGTATGTAATAGTTGAAAGAAATACGGAAATATAAAAACAAAATAAAAAGGCCATTGCACCTGGACTGTGTATATTGAGCAGATTTCCCAGCAGAGAAATTTTGTTGTGATATATCAGAGCTGCGTTATGCCAGCACTGAGGAATTATGCATAGTGTACGCAGCCCCTGCGTGACAGACTCTGAAATTATTCTTTTCCTTTTCTCCACCTCCTCCTGTCATCTGATTTCAGCAGTTAGAGAACATATGGCATAAAACACGAAAATGTTGTCACGGTATCTGGTATCTTCTAGTTAGGAATAGCAATTCGACAGATTTTACCAGATTCTTTATCTTGAATATTACCGAGATATTTGCATTTTTATTAATTGTGTGTGGATAACGGACGAGATGAGATAGGCTAACTTCGGTTTTAGTTTTGAGTTCCAGGCAACAGCTAGTTCGGTCGTTTACATAACTGTTCGGCTCTCGTGAAATTGGTTTAGAGACTCGTTACTACTACTGTTACTAGAATGTAGATTTCTCTATTGTAAAACTTCACGTGAGAAATCTGCTTAGTTTACGCAGCCCCTGTGTGACGGACATTTTCTAAATTTAGAGCTTCTCTTTGACGGTGACATGGAAGGGAAGGGGCCCTGACAGGATATCCGGAGTTGTGACTAGCTGAGCACTATTGGAGGAGTGAATGGGAAGGCCGCTAGGAGAGAGAGCTGCTAATGGAGTAATGAGGTACTATGTGAGGTTATAGGATGGCTACCTCAGCAATACAGCTGATGAGGCCAAGACAGCTGGCACCTAATGGACGGCCCAAACAGCCACTCCATCTCTCTCCATCAGACCCGTTTAGAATTAATTATTTTAAAATACAAAATGAAAACATTTTTCGTAATTGTTCTTTTTAAAATGCAAAATAGTGACAATCTATTTGTATTACACTTTCTTAAAATATGAAATTTAATTTGCAACCCTCCTCTTCCAAATATTAATTATCGGAAATGTCAGTTTCCCCTTAAATGTACTTGACACTTAATTTAAATAAAACAGGAAAGTCAATTCAAAAACATGTTTTGTATTGTGAAGATCAGAAATGAATCAGAATTGTTAACACATTTAATGTAAATAAGTGGGAGAGGTTGGTTGGCAGTAGTGAGTGTTTGGAAGGGAGGTGGGACACTTTCTCTCCGCCTTCACGCTACTAACCTTACATTACATTCCATTGATCACGCAATTGGATCTTCCTGATGATTAATATTCTGAGTTTATGCATAAAGCTGTTGGATTTTAATACTGGGAGGATTTAGATAGCCATTTGCCGGTCTGGATGTGGAGCTTTGGGAACTGATGCCCATGTTTTAGGCTACTGTATTGCAACCACGAGACTTGGAATCCTTCGGGATAATGAAGTTGATCGCTTTGTAATGCAGGGCTTTATAATGCGAGGATGGAGCACATTGGACAAGAAGTTATTAAAAAGCCAGACTAAGTTTTAGTGGAGAACATGTGTGGCAATTATAGATGTCCATGTCGTTACCATAGCAGGACCTTTATCGGACATTGTTCAGGGGGAAAAGGATAAGTAAAACATGTTGGAGCTGAAGATGGCGGTTGCCCAGCTCGCTCCGAGGACTCCCGGTGACTACAAAGGTGTCTGGTGTAAGGAGAATGCCGACGGATTGCGGGATGTCGTTACCTTAGCAGGACCTTTATCGGACATTGTTCAGAGGGAAAAGGATAAGTAAGACATGTTGGAGCTGAAGATGGCGGTTGCCCAGCTCGGTCCGAGGACTCCCACTTACTACAAAGGTGTCTGGTGTAAGAAGAATGCCGACGGATTGCGGGATGTCGTTACCTTAGCAGGACCTTTATCGGACATTGTTCAGACGGAAAAGGATGAGTAAGACATGTTGGAGCTGAAGATGGCGGTTGCCCAGCTCGCTCCGAGGACTCCCGGTGACTACAAAGGTGTCTGGTGTAAGGAGAATGCCGACGGATTGCGGGATGTCGTTACCTTAGCAGGGTACGGCAATGCAGTGGATCAGCAACCTGGTGCTTCTCTTCTTTTATTATAATTTATTATATGATAATAATCCATTAAATTGTAAATATTGTAAAACATTTATTTAAACATAATCATAGATGTAAGTGGCAATGGAAAGTGTAACCAAATAAACGTATTCTCACAGGTCTACTAGCTGAAAAAAAAATCAAAATAAAGAAAAAATATGTAGGAGACATTTTTCAGGCAATAATAAAACTAATGATTCAGTTCGTTATTTGCTGAAATGGGGCAAGTTAAATGGGGGAATCTGGAATATTGGAATGGAAATTTTGAAATATTTGTGTTATCGGATCAGAAAATTGTATAGAACTGATCTTGTAAATGTAGTGTCCTATAAATGTATTCACTTTTTCTTTCTTTGAAATCTCAACCGAGATATTCGAATTTTTTAATTTTCAGTTTTAAGTAAACCGCCACTGTTAGTCATGGCACTTCAACAATAAACAACTATATCATGAAACATGTTATTTCAAGCTTAAATACCAAATATTTTGAGAGTTGATGCAAATATGTAATATGATGGATTCAGAACGGCGCTTAGAAAAGGATGAAAATAAACCATTTGGGATTTCTCTCTTCGTACCTAGTAAAGATACAAAATCTGTATATTGAATCTTCTATGTTTATCATGAAAATATCTATGTATTATGTTTAATATAATAGGTGTTGCCCACGTCAGTTTTTCGTTATTGATAGTCAAGTGATTTTCACAATAAGCTATTATTATTGGCTGACGAAATATATCATGTCCGACCTAAATTCATATCAAGTGAGAAATCGAGAATAGAATATATTCGTGCGTGTTGACATCTGCTTTTCACCTTAGGACAGCCCTGTAATGGTCAGCAAACTTTATACATTTTACTATTCCTCATAAAATTAAAATACGTGTTATATTCATTACAAATTTTAAATTGTTATCAGTGAACTTTTTTCAAACTGTTTGTACTGTAAATGAACTATGATATGTGGCGAGACAGTAGGTTTTATGTAATGGCGGTATTCCATATTTCAAAGTGGAGTGGAAAGCAAATTAAACATTGGATGGCCATGGCTTATGCTAATCAGGTGGTGTTTAGCTTTGTGCTTGGCTTCCATTACAACCTCTGTAGAAAATAATTAAAAACAAACAATAATTAATTACCCAAAGAACCGCTAATTCGACCTTTATAATTGACTGAGAGTTGCTGGTCTGCTTTTCGACATCCTCTCCCAGCCTTGACAGACAGACAGACAGCTACGACTGACAACATCTCTTATGCTAATATATAAATATTTATTTGAAAATATTTTATTTACTGACGTCTTATGTTTGTGTTAAGGAGCCATCTCCGAAATAGTGTTTCACGTACGTTGAAAGGGGACATTGAGTTTACACCGTTTCAAAGTTATAATCAATCTGCTATTGAGGTTGACGTGATTTTCGAAATATTTCTTCTAGAGGCTAGCGACCCTAGAAATTTATTTTTTCACTTTTAATTATTCGGAAAAAATTACAATTGTAAAAAGGCACATGGCATTTTAAGACTATCACACAAGTACAGATATCATTCAAGTCAACGGGGAGGGGGGCGGGGGGTGCAAAACGGATGATTCCGATTAAATCAGAAAACCGATTTTTTTGAAATTGCAATAGTTGTTTTACTTTTCTCAAGGAAGTTAAAGTGAACGGTAAACTCAGGTGCTCAGTTTGGCCACGTGAGTTAATGTGTTGGCCTTAATCTCACGTTTCAAACCTAGAGTAGCTACATTCCCTGTCTGGCCAATAGGAATTTATTCAGTGACTGAATTCACTAAACAAAATACTTAGTCCCAGCCTGGCTAGAAAAGGGTTACCTGTAGATAACCCGGCCCAATAAGCCGTCTTAGGAAAAAATGGTTGTTAATAAATAATAATGAGCATAGATCTTAAGCAAATGGGGTTTATGTTGGCAGTGGCCAGCCTTTTCTAGCAGGTGGTTGAATTTATGTAGGCAGTGACCAGCCTTTTCTAGCAGGTGGTTGAATTTATGTAGGCAGTGACCAGCCTTTTCTAGCAGGTGGTTGAATTTATGTAGGCAGTGACCAGCCTTTTCTAGCAGGTGGTTGAATTTATGTAGGCAGTGGCCAGCCTTTTCTAGCAGGTGGTTGAATTTATGTAGGCAGTGGCCAGCCTTTTCTAGCAGGTGGTTGAATTTATGTAGGCAGTGGCCAGCCTTTTCTAGCAGGTGGTTGAATTTATGTAGGCAGTGACCAGCCTTTTCTAGCAGGTGGTTGAATTTATGTAGGCAGTGGCCAGCCTTTTCTAGCAGGTGGTTGAATTTATGTAGGCAGTGACCAGCCTTTTCTAGCAGGTGGTTGAATTTATGTAGGCAGTGACCAGCCTTTTCTAGCAGGTGGTTGAATTTATGTAGGCAGTGACCAGCCTTTTCTAGCAGGTGGTTGAATTTATGTAGGCAGTGACCAGCCTTTTCTAGCAGGTGGTTGAATTTATGTAGGCAGTGACCAGCCTTTTCTAGCAGGTGGTTGAATTTATGTAGGCAGTGACCAGCCTTTTCTAGCAGGTGGTTGAATTTATGTAGGCAGTGACCAGCCTTTTCTAGCAGGTGGTTGAATTTATGTAGGCAGTGACCAGCCTTTTCTAGCAGGTGGTTGAATTTATGTAGGCAGTGACCAGCCTTTTCTAGCAGGTGGTTGAATTTATGTAGGCAGTGACCAGCCTTTTCTAGCAGGTGGTTGAATTTATGTAGGCAGTGACCAGCCTTTTCTAGCAGGTGGTTGAATTTATGTAGGCAGTGACCAGCCTTTTCTAGCAGGTGGTTGAATTTATGTAGGTAGTGACCAGCCTTTTCTAGCAGGTGGTTGAATTTATGCAGCTTTGGAATAAATGCCCAAATTTAGGAATTATATTCAGCTATACATTTTCTTATACACACATATCTTGTGACTTGATTTATTCGAGTTGTTATAAAGGCACATTAAAACCGAGAAAGTAAAGAATCTCTAATCTACAGATATTCTTAGCTTTATTAATTTTGGAAATGTTGTAGAACTTACATTATCAATAAGTCCTTTTACGTTTTACATTGGAATTAAATGATTGAGAATGGCAGAACCGGCATTCACTTATCTGCATAAATATGTTATGTTATTGTACTGCCGAGACTACCTGGGACGGGTTACCTAGATGGATACTCGTATACAGGAGTTGGCCACTGAATGAATTCCAATTGCCCAGGTGAGAATCGATCCGGTTTGTCAAGGCAGATTAAAACCAATGATCCATTTACTATATACAAATTCTGAGGTTTGTCTCAAGCTCTATTTAAATTATTTTATATATTATTTTTCTGGAAATTCTAAGCGCAGTGGCATCAAAGTTGAAAGTGATGTCTGTTTCCACCCGTTCATGTAAGAGCCGCTCTAAGAATTTCAATGATTTCTGAGTCAACTATCCCAAGATAATAATAAATAACCTTCATTCATAAACTAACTTTTAGGACTGAAATTTAATTCATAAATATTTTCATAAAGGATATAAAAGTTGATCTATTGGCTGTACGGCAGTTTTGCTATTAATTATTTATTGCTTAAATTAATTTAATTGTCATATTTCAAGCTGAAACCTTTCCTATCACCGTGCAATACTCCTAGTAGGCTATAAAGTGTGCTGTGCTTGTTTATACTTTTTTTAGTGAAATGTTATAGCAGTTTATTAGAGGACCAAATGTTCTAGAACTATGGATGTACCTTACTTAGCATATGACAAAAGTGGCATTTGATCAAATTTATGAATATAGTGTTACGTTATAGATTTGCACTATACTCCACTTCAACTCATGAATCTTTATCATTTCATTTTTGCAATTAGTAAATTTTCCATGTAAAAAATTCGAATTTTTTTTTTTTAATTCTTTCCTCCGAGGCGTTGTAGGGTAGAAGTATAGAGAGGAATGTTAGGTGAAGTATACTGACACAGGAGTCTCCACTTGCCTCAGATCTCAGCAGCAATGGCTACTTTCTCAATTATTTTGTTTATTATTCAACATTTTAACTTAAACGGTGATGCCTTTCTCTTTCATGGAGATTTAATGGAGATGAGCCTTTGATGCCCTACTCATGTGGTCATTTTCGACCAAAAATAAATTATGAAAATTTGATATATATACATTAGTCTGACAACGCTCTAGTAGCCTCCAATTGTTGTTTTATCGTTGCCAAATTGTATATTTAAACGGTCGATGTAAAAGTATAGAACAAGTGCGTTAACGGCTGAAATTGGACTAGTTTGACAGGGAGGGGGGGGGGGTAGAGGTTGGAAATTTCGAACATTCAAAATATTTCTATTATAATGATTATTATTATGACTTGTGTCGGTAATATTTGTTTGATCTATACCATGCTGGATATTTAACCCTTTTAAACAAGGTTAAAGATGGTATTCGTTAATGGCTGAAATGAGAACTGGAAAAGAGGGAGGTAGGAGGAATTCTAAAATACAAAATACCTCTGATTATATGACTTGGATCGAAATATTATATATAACCAATACTATAGCACATTTCATTGTCTAAAAATGTTGTTCTGTTCACTTTTTCTCTTTTTATTTTCAAATATTAACGGAGATATTTGCATTTGTTGATTTTCATCCCCTTCCAGTGATCGCACGTTAACAATACATAATGTAAGCTTAAATACTAAATATTGTTTTCACCGAGCCTTTATTATGCGAGATACGTGCAAATACGTAGCCCGATTACGTCATCAAATAATAATTCATTGCTTGGATCAACAAAGTTTAGTTTATCTATACCATACTCGATATTTTACTTTTTTTCGTCAATAATAAAAAAAGTCCGTCACGCAGGGGCTGCGTAAACTAAGCAGATTTCCCACGTGAAGTTATACAATAGAGAAATCTCCATACGAGAGCCGAACAGTTACGGCAAAGGGCCGAACTAGCTTTTGGCGGGAAACTCCTTCCTACGTTATCGGCCCAAATTTAATAAAAATGCCATTATCTCGGTTAATATTCAAGTTAGTAAATAAATGTATAGAACAATATTTATAGTAAATTTAATTTACAATAAGAATGGTTCTATACACTTTAGTGATCCGACTTATGGTAACGGAGATATTTCGAATTTTCGAAAATCCTCCCCTCTAAACCCACCCCCCCTCCCACTGGTCCGATTTTAGCCGTTAACGAACTTGATCTTTCTTTTTACATAAAACGACTAAATATCGAGTTTGGTGCCGATCAAACAAAAATTGCGACCACTAGAGCAGTATCAGACAAATATATATATATATATATATATCCGTTTTAGTAACCCAAAAACTAAACTAGTTATTGGTACTATCTTGTTTTCAGCCTGTAGTAGATATAATTACTACTAATCATCGAGTTTTGTCTTAGAAATAGAAAAAAAAGTAAAAGCAGAGGCTCCGTAACTAAGCAGATTTCCCACAATTTGTAATGACACAATTCTGTAGTAGTGGGGGGGGGTATAATATCTTAATTGAAAACGTTATCACACTAACTATTTGAATCTTTCTCACAAAGAAGTCCGTTGAAAACAATATTTGGTATTTACTATTGGAGTAAGACGTTTCGTAATATATTCTCTTATTTTTGAAGTACGATTACTAAAAGTGAGGGTTTACCGAAGGGTAAATCTAAAAAATCAGTGGAATTTCGGTTTTATTGAAAATAGATAAAACAGGCACATAACAATATTTATACAACATTAAATATTCAATAATATTGGTTCTATACAATTTTTCGACCGGACGAATCATTACTTAGATATTTTGAATTTTCGAAAGTGCCCTTCCATAGCCCTCCCCCTCTTCCACTGGTCCGATTTCAGATGTTAACGAACGCGGTCTTTGGTTTTACATAAAACGTTTAATTACTAAATTTGGTATCGATTTAACAAAAATTACGACCTCTATAGCGGTAACAGACAAATATATAAATATATATATATATATATATATATATATATATATATATATATATATATATATATATATATATATGTATATATATATATACTTTTGAACGGACCACATTTTCGGAATTATAGAGCATGTGTGGAAATTTGTCGGAAATGGCGTTATGAGTAAGACCTGACTAGCTAATTCTCTTTAAGGGAAATCTGCTAATACATGGTCAAATGACAGAACTGGATTTAAGGGGGGGGGGATTCGAATATTGAAAATATCTCCCTTATTATGAGTCGAATCGAAAAATGTTATATGAATCTTGTTATAATATTGATACTCTACAATTGCTGCTCTATACATATTTGTTCGTAACGAATATTCAGCTAGTAATTCGTACTTTCAGGTTTTCAGTCAGAATATGTTGTGGGATATCATTAGTATGTCATTGCAGCATCTCGGAAATCCGCTTAGCTTACGCAGCCCCTGCGTGATGGGCTCTATATAATAATCAGAAAGAATTAAGTATTTGTGTATTAGCGAATGAGTTCGTCTTAGTTATCTTGAAATAACAAGTGTCATGATAGGAATAGTTGGCTGGAGCGGTTTCGAAATAGTCTGTTAGAGACTTTATCGAGTGTTAGGTGTGTTTAATGGTTGATGATTACTGTAGAAGAAGTGTAAGGGCCATATATAGAGTTTGCATCTTATACAATCATACAATCTTGCAATAGTTATTGTATAAGGTGGTATACTAGCAGAGGAACGATCATGCTTTGCCTACAGCATCTATCACGTACGTGTAGTTATGGTTTGTATCGTGTTCCTCACTCCACTAAACATCTCACTATTAGCCAATCGTATTCAGGAAAGAAAGTTGCGCACAGTTCATACGATTTGCCCCAAAATCAACCCGATTGATATGAACCCTCGACGTGCTTTCCCGCCAATCATCCATGATGTTAATACCTTAGCTACAAGGTTCGATTCCCGCCTGGCCATTAATGTGAAGGCCTCGTCAAGGCTCAGCTACCTAAAGAAGCATAGGATGGAGGTAGGAGCTTTACTGGTCAAAGCTAGCCCGTCACGCAGGGACCCAATTCCCCGCCTCTTCGTAGGCCATACATAAATTCATAATTGATGACGTCATCTCACAAGGAATATACATGTATCTCGCATAATGAAGGTGAATTGAAAACAATATTTGGCACATAAGAGTGATATAATAGCTTATTGTTGATATGACAAGAGTAGGAGTTTTACTTCAGAATGAAATCTAAAAAATCCAAATATCTCCGTTTATACTCATGATAGAGAAAATATCAATACACAAACATTTATAAGTAATTTAGAAGATTGGTTATGTACAATTTTTGATGCGACGATAGTAACGGAGAAATTTCTAATTTCTAAATTCCCACCCCCTGAGCCCTCCCTCTATGCCGATTTCTGCCATTAACGAACTTGATTTTAAAAATTAAATTATTTATTAACGTCCACTTTTTGCTACTGAGGCTAATTGGGACGGGTTATCTACAGATTCACATTATTGTCCCGCCTTGGCCTGAAAATAATAATGGATTTTATTTAATGAATTCCGTCACTAAATAAATTCCTATTGGCCAGACAGGGAATTGAACTCACCACTCTAGGTTTATCATGTGTGATTAAGGCCAACGCTTCAACTCACATGACTAACCTGGGCCCCGAACTTGATCTTTCATTTTGCATAAAACGATAGAAACTCCAGTTTAGCAACAATCAAACAAATAGTGACATAGTCTTCTAATCAGTGGGCAGAGGTGCCCGTACCATTGCAGCAGGACTGGATATCTACTTAGTTTACGCAGCATCTGCTTCACTGACGTTTGGTCCTTAATTTGATTTTTTAGTTGTTAGCCTCAGGAAACCCCTGCTTCTACTAATGCATTTTTAAATTCAGTGACTGCGTCTTTTTATGTTGACGGATGAATAGAGGGTAGATCGGGAGCTGAGGTAAAGTAGCGCTATCTCAGCTGATAGGCTTAGTTTAGCCAGTGATAGACTGTTCTCTGATGTTAGACAAGATGGTTATTCTGTAAAAAAAATGCCCCCAGAATATGAAGGGGTCGGGCTAGGCTCTCTGCTTGACTGGAGCCTTTTCTTATAGATCTCTTCTTCCATCAGCTGTTACATCAACAGCTGTTACATCTCCAGCTGGCTGTTCCCTTCGCCACCATATCCTCTCTGGGAAGGACTCGGCCAACCTCAGCAAAAACCGTAAAATGGATTTGCTGCTCTGTTTCTCGGCGCCTTCTGCACTTTCCACGATTGCCCCCCCCTGTCTGATGTCGGTACCACGTGACTATATTCTTCTTCCATTAAAAAAAAAAAAATGTCTGGTTGCACTGCCCACGATCGAAAAATATTTTAATTTTTTGTATAAATATGAAGTTCTGAGGCTAGCGGTTTTTGAGTTATGCGAAGTAAACATAGTCCATGTGTAGTATTAAGACTGATTCGGTAATTGGAGAAGCCGGGCCATGATGACTAAAATGTGATAATGGATAAATAAATAATGGAAAATGTCCTCATTATTATCATAATATAATATGTATTACATTGTTATTGTAATCGGTTTATTAAAAATATTATTTAAACAATTTCTATGTTACTGTAATATTCTACATCTGTTATTGTGTGCATTTATCTCAAATATGAATGGAGTTATTTGCATGGCTTTTTTCATTTGAAATTTCAAATGCCTTTGTTGGAGGTAATTCCTGTCTGAGGATTATTAGGACAGTACTCCTGTTTGGTGTTATTACTTACAATGGAGGCTGGTTATCAAAAGGATTCGACTCCTTCCAACTCAGGGTGGCCACTAAATAGATTTCTACAGCCTAGGCAGGAATCGAATCCAACTCTCTACCTTTACCAACTGTACTGAGGCTTTTTTATTAAATAGTATTCGACTTCGACAATTTTTTTTCCCTGTGGGTGCCATTGGTTCATAGCAACCGTACGAGGCGTGGTTTGAGGTACTATTGGTTATGGTACCTCATTAGCAGTGGCTCATTATTCAACGGCTGAAGCAAATTGTGTAAAAACATAGCAATAAAAAGAAAAAATAGTATCCTATTTAGGCAATAGCTAATCAGAGCAAGGTGTATATGTGCAATGGCTCCGCTCGAGTGCAGTTCTTCTCTCTCTCTCTCTCTCTCTCTCTCTCTCTCTCTCTCTCTCTCTCTCTCTCTCTCTCTCTCTCTCTCTCTCTCTCTCTCTCTCTCTCTCTCTCTCTCTCTCTCTCTCTCTCTCTCCTGAAGGAACTGCTTCAAGAAAGACAAGACCCTGGTAACCTGGGAGAATTACAGGAGCCTTAGGAATAAGGTGAAGCAGTTGATAAGGAACGAAAGAAATAAGTACCTTAGAAAATCCCTGTCTGAAGCGGAAAATGGACGGGAATTGTGGAGATTGCTGAGAAATAACTGCCTGGAGCACAAGCAAGATTCAGCTGACCCAGAAGTTGACCTGGACGAACTATGTGAATATTTCGCTGGAGTTGCAATGCCCACCGGTCAACTAGAAGAAACCGTGATATATTATAAATCTATAGAGAAATCCCATTACCACCTTTTATAATTGGAACTATCGACGTGGAAACCGTGAGTGCTGTTATGATCAAGATGAAGTCCAGTGCAGTTGGGGCAGATGGCTTGGAGCTGGGGTTAGTCAAGCTCATAGCTGACCAGATTGGTAATATTCTATGTCACTTATTTAATTATGCAATTTGCATATCCAGATGTCTGGAAGACTGCTCTAATCAGGCCACTTATGAAGAAAAAAACCGGCCAATAATGTCAAGGATTATAGAGCAATAAATATCTTATATTTGCCCGGGAAAATACTGGACAAAATAATCTTTTTAAGATTAAATGAATTTGCAACCAGACTGGGAATTATACACGAGTTACAGTCAGGATATAAAGAAGGGCACAGCACACAGCAGGTGACGGACGACATCAGGAAAAACATGGACGATGGAATGGTTACGATCCTGGTGTTGGTAGATTTCAGCCGTGCATTCGACAGTGTTAACCATCAGCTTTTGCTGACCATTCTAGAATCGAACAATGTTGGTCCGGAGGCATTGGACCTACTCAGGTCTTACTTGACAGATAGGAAAATAGTGGTGAAAGCAGCCAATGGAAAAACATCAGAGACAAAATCGCAAAGGTGCGGAGTTCCGCAGGGCTCGTCCCTTTCTGGTTTTCTATTTACTATTTATTTAAATACAATCACAGAGTGCTTTGCTCACTCTAAGTACATAATGTATGTAGATGACCTCCAAATCTATATAGAATCGGACGTAAAGGAGCTTAATGCTTCTATCATTAGACTTAATGACGACCTAAGCCGACTCCACTCCTGGTGTGCCAATCATGGAGTTTTGATAAATAGCCAAAAATGTAAGGCAATCATAATGGTATATTCGTCAAATCTTTAGAAATTTGAGCGTGATAGCTTGCTGAAATTAATAATTGGGAATGAATTCTTAGATCTTGAGAACAAGGTGTGCAATCTAGGGATTACAATGACCAGTACGTTGTCATGGAATGAAGAAATCAGGAATAGATGTGCCAAAATATATAGAACCCTTGGTCCAAATAAGAAGAATTAATTTTGTGGTACCTATTTTCATCAAAAAGATACTAGTATGAAGTTTGGTTTTACCTCACTTTAACTACGCATTCCCTGGCAATGACCGATAATGGCAAGTACTCTGATGGACCGATTGCAGCGAGGCCCAGAATGCAGCGGTACGCTTCATTTTTAATGTCCAAAGGCACGAGCATATATCTGACTTTTATAATAGGTTGGGTTGGACAGAATTAGAGAAAGACGAGATAAGGCTTTGTTACTCCTAACATGCAAGATTCTGAAGAGTCAGCAGCCCTCATACATCTACAAAGAACTAAAAATTCCTAAGCAACATTCACAACAGAGCAACAAGACACTCAAAGAGCTTACTATGTATCCCGAAACACCAAACCACAGTATATAATAGGTCCTATAGAATTGCAGCCGCTAGGATATTTCAATAAGTATGGATCACATATCGATTTAAGCAAGACTGTGACAACAATTAAAAGTGCCATAAAGAAGATAAACGAACTTAAATGTATTTCAAGATTATGAATGTATTTATTTCAAAGTTATGTATTCATTTAAAGAAGAGACATCCTTTTGTTTTTGTTATTTTATAAATTTTATTTTTTGTATTGTATATTTGCTTTTGTTTTGAGTAAACTATTTTATGTTGCCTTGACACTGAGGTTGTAAATTCAAATTGTAAATTTTCTTTTTCCTGAGCATTGTAAGAGAGGACTTTTAAGTCCTAAATGTATCAGGTTATTAAATAAATAAATCAAATCAAATCTCTCTCTCTCTCTCTCTCTCTCTCTCTCTCTCTCTCTCTCCCCTCTCTCTCTCTCTTCTCACTCTCTCTCTCTCTCTCTCTCTCTCTTCCCTCTCTCTCTCTCTCTCTCTCTCTCTCCTCTCTCTCTCTCTCCTCTCTCTCTCTCTCTCTCTCTCTCTCTCTCTCTTCTCTCTTCTCTCTCTCTCTCTACTCTCTGTCTGTCTCTTCTCTCTCTCTCTCCTCCTCTCTCTCTCTCTCTCTCTCTCTCTCTCTCTCCTCTCCTCTCTTCTCTCTCTCTCTCTCTCTCTCTCTCTCTCCTCCTCTCTCTCTCCTACATCTCTCTCCTCTCTCTCTCTCTCTCTCTCTCTCTCTCTCTCCGCTCTCCTCTCTTCTCTCTCTCTCACTCCCCCCTCTCTCTCCCTGTCTCTCTCTCTCTCTCTCTCTCTCTCTCTCTCCTCTCTTCCATCTCTCTCTCTCCTCTCTCTCCTCTCTCTCTCTCTCTCTCTCTCTCTCTCTCTCCCTCTCCGTCTTGCTCTCGTCTCTACGTCTATCATGCTGCAGCTAGTTGGGATTCGGTTCGAGATCTCGTCTCACTTCTGTCAGCGAGCGCAGCGAGGGGCGTCGTCTACTTTGGTGCGGTTACGGAGGTGCGGGGGTGCGAAGTCGAGAGCCTTGCTGAGCCTCGGGGGGCTAGACGTCTTACGTGGTCGGTGGCGTCGGGTTCGTGGTCGTTCTCTCGTCACGACTCTCGATCACTCTCTGCGTATGTTCTGTCGAGTGGGCGTGTCGTCGCTCTGCGGCGATGCTGCGTCTCAGCTCTCTCGGGTGCACG
This sequence comes from Riptortus pedestris, assembly GCA_019009955.1. NCBI lineage: Eukaryota > Metazoa > Arthropoda > Insecta > Hemiptera > Alydidae > Riptortus > Riptortus pedestris. Next base: position 258,338,593 of record CM032228.1, read on the forward strand.
AGATGCAGGCTCTCCGATGGGGGAGCGAGTGTGCAGCGGAGCTCGGGGGGGGGAGCGTGGGGGGGTTAGGCGTTGGGGGGGGCGTGGGAGTGGGGTGTCTGTTGGGTTATGGGTCGTGGGGCGTGTTGGGGGGGATGGTATTTGACTTGTATAATAGATTATTGGGATGGTTGGTGAATAAGGGAGCATCTGCGATTATCTTCTTGTGTCGAGGGTTGTGTGGGAATTTACTAATGTTAGGATTAATTATTTTTGAATAACATCTAACAACTTACAGCAGGTCTTGGTCAGAACCATGCAATCGTCGAATCAACACTCATTTGAATATGCTAAGAGAGCTATTATTAAAAGATCGGTGTTTATGAGAATTTGGCTATATTGAACCATTGGTGTGGCTCGTGGTTGGGGTATATTAGTTGTTGCGATACGGAAGTTTTTCAGTTTATAGATTTGATAGGGGGTGGGGTTTTGTGTGTCGCGGGTCGCTCCTCTCGACTCGTCTCGTGTGGGCGTCGGGGTCGTGGGGTTTGTGGGGGCGGGGGTTAGTCGGGAGAGGCGTGGCGGGGGGGGTTGGGGTGGGGTTGTATGTGGGGATGTGGGTGGTGTAGCTTTGGAGCGTGTTGAGCGGCGCTGTGAATGAGCTGCGTTGTGGGTATTGTAGGTGTTTTGTTGATTATTGGTAGATTTGTATACGTGTATGAGAGGTTTACAGATTTTCGTTTGAGATGTTTGTGTAATGGAAGGAGCGTGCGCGTGGGGGCGGGGCGGGCGTGGGCGTGTCGTTGGTTTTAATTCTTTAAAAATTGAAAGTATAATCTTTTATTTTTCTGGCACAACTCGTGTGCTTCGAAAAAAGGCTGATGAAGTCTCTTCATCTCGCATATAACACACGTTCCTCGCTCTCTCTCCTCTCTCTCTCTCACTCCTCTCTCTGACTCTTCTCTCGGTCTCGCTCGGTGATCTGTGACGTGGGGTCGATCGGCTGGGTGAGGCGTGGAGTGGCGGTCCTGCGGGTTGGAGGCTGGGGTTGTTGGTGGGGGGCTACGGGGGGGTGTTGGGTGGGGGCGGTCTGCGCTTGTTGGTCCTGTGTGGGCGGTTTCGGGGGTTGGGGTCGGTGTGGAGTTGTTTTTGCTGTCGGTATGGTATGGGCGAGGAGCGTCGTTTTCTACTGTTATTTTCTCATTTACGCTGATAGAGTAGGGGCTTGTTGTTGGCGTGGGTGGTATTGTGGGGGTGGTTAGTCTGGGGTGGGTGGTGTGGTGTGTTTGTGTGGGGGGGGGGTTGTCAGGTGGTGGGGCGGGGATGGGCACCTGATTTGAGATGTTCGTCATTTTTTGTGTTGAGGAAGGGCGAGTGGGTTTATGTATAGCGGAACAACGTCTTGGTGAGGATCCGGCATTGGTCTGCGAATGATCTGTTCAAAGAAAGATCCACTTTCAAAATCTCGGGATAATGTTGCTGATGTCAGGCGGGGTCTGGCGTCGCGTGTCCGTCCGGGGTAGGCGGCGGGGTGGCGGGGGTTCGTGCGACAGAGAAAAACAAATTGCTAAGATCTAGGGGCTCACGGTGGCTCTCTGGCCGGAGGTCTGAGTAGGTCTCGTCTGGGCTACTCTCGAGCTCCCCATAATACATCGTGGCTCAATACTTCTAATGCTCCACCTCATACGCACGGGTCTCATGTGATTCCGTTGGCGCCATCAATAGCTGCCAGAAAGAATTAGAGACTTTAGGCTCCGTTCATTAGCAAGCAAGATCGAGAAGATCTACTCATATCGGTTACGGTCAATAAGGTATGATCAGATCGGTCAGGGTCTCAAGTGAAGTGTACACCGATGAGTGGCCAATACTGCTGTATACATGAGAGGTAGAGTTGAAGAGCTCGCTGCTAGGCCAATATGGTATAATCCGGATACATGTAAAGTTGTGCATAATCGCATTTACAGGTTTATTAAGATCCTCGTCCAGCCTCAAACAGAACACAGATGTTTGTCTAAAAACTGAGTATTGAACTCAAGCCCGATGAGCAGGCTACAGCTGATTCGAAATACGCATTTTCATAAAAAAAGCAAAGAGAAAGTCTTACCATCAATCTAGCCCAAGCAGTATCGTCGCAGCCCTCCTACGAATACAATAAAAAATATGACTGTTTTTTTATTTTTAACTTGTTGTATTGAGATCTCGAACTCATTATTATTGGAGTTTATGGTTTTTATGGGTAGGTGGTTGTCATCCCCGTTGTATATGGTTTGGAGTGGTAAATGTTTTTGTTAAAGTTAATGTACAAAATTACATAGAAACCATGCGATACAACGCCTTATCTTATGTTTTAAATAGTGAATATAATTCATAAAATTATATATATATTGAAAATATCGTGTTAACACTTAGGCTAACTTTTACAAATGTATAAAAATAAATAGAATCGGACAAACTAAATATCAGAAAATTTGATTTTATCCTAATATTGTACAATCAATAGGAAGGGCATACAAATCTAAAAAATAACAAGTAAAAAGAAACCTCTGACAATAGTTAAACGTGGAAGAGATAGGCAAGAAATTAGATTCCATACTTGGTTGCTATTTATAACTTCATAATTGTATTCTATTAAGCTATTATATTCCACCACAATAATCCATTATTTCATTAAATCGCTTATTCTTATACATCCTATACTATGGAGAATTATTAATGAATATAAGTCCATGAATGAAGGCATTGTCTAAGCGACTGGACGTTGACTGTACATCGTGGACTGGTTGTGGGGTTGCGGGAGGCGGGATGTGGGTTTTGTTGGTTGTCGTGGGGTGATCGGGTGTGGGGGAGCATGGTGTGGATGGATTGAGGTTTTTTATTATTATTCAGGGAGTTGTGGACTTGATGTGGGTTCTTATTAGAATTGTTGGGGCTCCACCGGTGGAATGTAATATTGCTCTAGACACAGTGACGTTTTCAGAATCTGGCGACGTCATAAAATAAAGGCGACGGCTTGCGAGGTGGGTGGGGGAGCGGGACTGCGGGGGTGCTGGGGGGGTCGGGGGGGGGAGCGGGGGTGTGGGGGCGTGTGGCTGGTTGGGGCTAGTGGGAGGTGTAGCTGATCGTCTGGTGTTTTGGGGTGGTCAAGCGGGGCGGTGCTCTCTCCATTGGCGGAGGGGGGTGAGGGTGCGCGTCGGGGGGGGTGGGGCGTCGGGTATTCCAGCTGTGGAGGGGGCTGGCGGTGGCGTAGGGTGATGGCTTGGTGGTGGCATCTGGGGGTGTTTGGTTGCTGATCTGTTTTTGTGCGTCATGATGGCGTTTTTAGGGGTGTGGGAGGCATCAAGTACGATCTGGGGTTGTTAGGTGAGGTGTGGGTGTGTCATGGGAATGTGCTTCTCTAAAGTTTACATGTATCTCTGGTAGTAACTCTTACGGAAGGAAAGTTTTATAGCTGATTAGCTAGCGCGAAACAACCAATTCCTCTTTTGCGTTGTCTCTCTCACTCAATCATTCGTATCGAAGTCCGCAAGGAGTGCTCTTCTTCATCTAGTCGCGTCATGGTTGTGGGCTACTAGGAAGAGCTAGATGACATATTCTGCGAAGGCATGCTATGACTTAGACTGGGAGGGATGGACAAACAGATTATGCACTGAGGGGCGGTGTGTAGTTTCGCTTGACTTTCATTCTACATTTGGCAGGCGCGGTCGGGGGTGTCTGTGCGGGGGGGGCTGGTGGTGTGTTATTGTGGTGATCTGGGGGTTGCGTCAAGTATAGGGTTCGGCGAGAGTGGGGCGGGGTAGCAAAAAAAGGAGTCTAATCGTCTGTAGTGGGGGGCGGCGGGGTGCTGTATTTTAACGGACAATCGTTGTGTTGTCGATTCGGGTGAGGTGGATAGGGCTTTCTCGGTGTGGCTATTGTTGTGTGTCGGGTGGTTGCGCGGGATGGGGGGGCGGGTTGTGTTCAGTTAGTTAGGGGTGTATAATGGAGTAGTGTTTGAAGTCTGTTTCGAAAATTTTTTTTGTGCGATGGGTATTTTGGGTTGTTATTGGGGGAGCTAGGTGTGGGGTATTGGTTGTGGTTATGGGGGGGCTGTCGGGGGGGGTATGGGGATTCGTCGCGGGCGTCGTGAGGGAGAGCTAGGCTGTATCTTTGGCGGGGGGTATGGTGGCGGTGTGGGTTTGGTTGTATAATGGGGAATGGGAGGATGTTGAACCGCTCTGCGTGTGTTGGTAAGTAGAGTGGCGGTGGGGGGGCGAGCGGGCGGTTGGGGGGGGTGATGGGGGGGGGGTGGGTGTTGAGGGTGCAGGTTCGCGTTCGGGGTGGGGGTGGTGTCGTGTGGGATGGGGGACTAAGATGGGGGGGGGGAAATTCTTGTGTGGGGGTAGGTGATTTGTCGGTAGGTATGCGCGTATGGAGAGATTAGATTACTTTTCTGTCACATTTTTGTTTGTGGCTCGTGTGCAGTTTTCGTCTTCGGGGGGATGGGTGGGTGGGTGATGTTGAACACGTAGGGGGGTGGGGGGAGTGTCAAGGGGAGGGCAGGGGGGGGGGCGTTGGGGGTATTTAGTGAATATACACGGTCATGTAATGATTGTTGGGTGGTTGTTTTTTGATGTTGTGTTGGTGTCTCTTCGGGGGGGGTTTAGTTAGGGGTGTTTGGCGGGGGGGGGGGGGGGGTGTGGGACGTCGTGGGTGGGGTGGGGGGGGGTGTGGTGGGGGTTGTCGAGGGGGGGGGGGGTGGGGGGGGGGGGCGTTGTGTTTATGAGTGGTACTTTGTGGGGGTTTAGCGTGGGTGGCCTGGGGGGTTGGGTGGGGGGGGTGGTGTGGTGGTTTGGTGGATTTGGTGTTTATAAGGGGTTAGATAAGGAGGGTAACGATCTTGTGTAGTGGGTGTGATGTACGTTTAGTTACTATCTTTGTTTGTGTGGGGTTGTAGGTAATCGATAATGAAGGGTGGCGTGGTGGGAACAGAGACAAGTATTGGTCAATGTTTGAAGTGACAGTGTTAGAGTGAGGTGGAATGTTAAACGGTTCAGTTGTAGGCATCAACCATGATCTATCAGAAACGATATCTGGATAATAGTTACCTCGTAAAAATTTCGATTCACAATCAGCTGCATCTACAACATCAAGACAAGGCAGACCATTAAGTACTTACAGGAAACTAGAAATGGATCTAATCAGGCATACTGGTCTCCTCTAACAAGCTCTAACTCACTCCCTTAAATCTTCCAAGTAGACATACGATACAATACTAGGTTACTATGAAAATTATATTTTGCAAGCAAGACTAAGCTGATCTCATCAATCCTTCGAACGAAGGGGATGCCCACGCTCACTATGTTATAGCAAAAAAACCTTTTTCTGATACGGTGAGGGGGTGGTCTGTGATTTTTGGGGGGGGGTTACGTACAACACTTAGTTGTTGAGGTACACACACAGTTTTTTGAGTTCTGTCATTTTTTTTTTTTTTGGGAGCTTTTCAATATTCTCTATTTTCTTATTCTTATTTCTATTTCCTTCTTTTTTCTTTTGTTTTTCGAAGCTTTATTTAATTTTTTTATTTTTCATCTTTTCTTTTTATTTTTTTATCTTTCAATTCATTAATGACTTCGTTATTTGTTGATTTTCTTTTATTATTTTTCCGCTTTTTTCTTTTATTCGATTTTTGTAACCGATTTTATCACCTTGTCTTCATAAATAGTTATAAGGGGGTTAATCTCTTTTAAGTCCGGGAGCAATATCCTTTTCTTTTTAGTATTCTTTTCTCGTGGTGTGTAATCTTCTTCTTTTCATTTTCTGGGCTTATTTCTCTCTTTTTTTTTCTTGTTATTCGTTTTTCTTCCTCAATTTTTCCTCTTTTTCTTTAGTCTCTTATAGTTTCTTCACTCTCACACTACTCATTCTTCTCTTCCTTTTCTATTCTTCTTCTTCTTCTGATCTTCTCTCTTTCTCGTCTCCGTTCTTTTTGTTTATTCTTTTCTTTCTTACCATATTTCTCTTTTTTGTTTCTTTTTTTTTATTAGGTTCTATTCCTTATCATTTTTTCTCTTTTCTTCATTTCTTCTCCTCTCTCTTCTCTCTCTTTCTTTTCTCGGTCATCTTTCTCTTTCTTCTTTTCCTCTCTTTCTCTTCTTAATATTCTTTTTCTCCATTTACTTCTTCTGTACTTTCTTTATCTTTCTGGCCTTTCATTCTTGTTTGTTTTCTTCCTCTTTCTCCTCTCTCTCATCATTCTTTCTTTATGTCTTAGCTTTCATAGATCTACATCAATAACATTTGATAAAATATTCAAGGTCTGTGTGTTGTTTTTTTTTTTATAAATCTTTCAAGGGGTTACGTAGTGTGGTTGGAAATTTTTATTTAGTATACGCAATAGTTAAAAAAAATTATTATGATAGTTTTGACAAAAACTTACTTTAGTAGTAGGAACGTAGATAGTTCCAGACCCATTGGTTATCAGTATAGGATGATAAAGCAAAAAAAAATTCAACCGTAGACAGTCGTTCGTCGGCGCTGTAATAAGTAAAAACCTCCTAGAAGGGAAATAATAAGAAATGTACACAGCTATTATTAGCTATAACGAGAATTTCTTTATTAAATCAATAAGCGTGATTAAATAATATCTACAGTAAGGACTACAACTAAGGCTTCACAAATTATTACTGCAGGATGTCAAAACTAGTTGTGTCTTTTTTCTGTTTTTTTTTCCTAACTCTTGCAATTTCATGAACAGGTCGTATAAAAAAAATAAAAAACCATCTAAAACTTATCCTACATAACTCACAACTTTCACAAAGAGAATCAAAATAAATTAGTTTAACACTTCTTACAAAAAAACTCATCATACATAAAAACAAAAAAAATACGCTAAACCTAAAAATCGTATGCTGTACAAAAAGTTTTTGTTTTTGGGATGTCGTGGTGGCGTGATGGGGGTGGGCGGGTCCGGTCGGTGTGATAGGTATGGGGCGTATCGGATATATGCGGTTATACTCTGGTGCGGTGGATTTTGGGTCTCTGTGTGCGGAAGGGCGTTTTTGGATGGGGTGGGGGGGCGTGGGTGGGGTATGTGGTGATGGGGATTGGCTCTTTAAGAGTTTATTTGTAGGTGAAGTCTGATTATGAGGATTTTGATATTTGGATCGTTTGAGGCAGTGGTCTTTAACTGTGAGTTAATTCATGCTGAGTGGGTAAAGTATATGTTGTATAACGATCGCCTTGTGTTTCAAACCAAACACTAAAATAAAAACCGTACTGGCATTGATTGGCTAGTTCTGGGTTTGACTCGTACGATTGGTGGCTCCATAGGCGTGTCCACAGGCCAGCTTGCTTTGGGTCGGTTCACTACCACCCAATCCTCTCTCGACTCTCTCACTATCAGATCTCACACACACATCTCACCTAACATCTCACTACACTCAACTCTCCACTCTTCCTTCACCTCCTCTCTCACTCCTCTCTAACCACCTCCCCCCCCTCTCTCCTCTCTCTCTCCTCCTCTCTCTCTCCTATTTCTCTCACCTCCTCTCTCCTCTCTCTCTCTCTCATCTCCTCTCTCTTCCCTCTCTCCCTCCTACGTCTCTCTCCACTCCCCTCTCTCTCCTCTCCTCTCTCTCATCTCCCCCCTTCTCTCTCTCTCTCTCTCCACTCCCTCTCCTCTCCTCTCTTCCATCTCTCTGCTCCTCCTCCTCAGTCTCCGTCCTCCTTCTCCTCCCTCCTCTCTCTCCTCTTCTCTCTCTCCTCATCTCTTTCTCTCTCCACTCCTCTCTCCTCTCCACCTCGTCCTCCCTCTCTTCTCCCTCCTCTCTCTCTCCCTCCTCATCCATCTCTCTTCCTCTTCCTCTTCTCTCCTCTCCCTCTCCCTCTCACGTCCCTCCTCTCTCTCTCCTCTCTCTCTCTCTCTCTCCTCCTCTCCTCTTTCTCCTCTCTCTCTCTCCTCTCTCTCTCTCCTCTCCTCTCAACTCATCTTCTCTCTCTTCCTCTCTCCTCTCTCTCTCTCTCTCTCTCCTCTCTCCCTCGTCTCTCTCTCTCTCTCCCTCTCTCTCTCCTCTCTCTCTCTCTCTCTCTCTCCTCTCCTCTCTCTCTCTCATCTCTCTCTCATCTCCTCTCTCCTCTCTCACTCCTCTCTCCTCTCTCCTCTCTCTCTCTCTCTCTCTCTCTCTCCTCTCTTCTCCTCTCACTCTCTCTTCTCTCTCTCTTCCTCCATCCTCTCTCGACCTCCTCTCTTCTCTCTCTCTCTCTCTTTCTCTCCTCTCTCTCTCCTCTCCCTCTCCTCTCTCCCTCATCTCTCTCTTCTCCTCCTCTCTCTCCTCTCTCTCATCCCTCTCTCTCCTCTCACCTCTACTCTCCGTCTCTCTCCTCTCTCTCTTCTCCTCTCCTCCTCCTCTCCTCTCTCATCTCTCTCATCACTCCTCTCTCTCTCTCTCCTCTCTCCTCTCTCTCCTCTCTTCTCTCACTCCATCTCTCTCTCTCTCTCTCCTCCCTCTCTCTCTCTCTCCTCTCCTCGTCTCTCTCCTCTTCTCTCTCTCCTCTCTCTCTCCTCTCTCTCTCTCTCCCTCTCTCTCGCTCTCTCATCCTCTCCTCCTTCTCCTCATCTCTCTCTCTCATCTCTCTCCTCTCTCTCTCCTCTCTCTTCTCTCTCATCTCTCTCTCTCCTCTCTTCCTCTCCTCTCTCTCTCCTCTCTCTCTCTCGCTCTCTCTCCTTCTCTTCTCATCTCACTCTCTCTCTCTCCCCCTCTCTCTCTTCTCTCTCTCCTCTCTCCATCCTCCTCACTCTCTCCTCTCTCTCTCTCCTCTTCTCTCTCTCTCTTCTCTTCCTCTTATCTCCTCATCCTTCTCTCTCTCTTCTCTCTCCTCTCTCTCTCTCCTCTCTCTCTCCCCCCTCTCTCTCTTCCTCTCTCTCTCATCTCCCTCTCTCTCTCTCCTCCTCTCTCTCTCTCTTCCTCTCCTCCTCTCTCTCTCTCTCTTCTCCCCTCTTCTCTCTCTCCTCTCTCTCCCTCTCTCTCTCTCTCTCACTCTCTCTCCTATCTCCTCTCTCTCTCATCTCTCCTCTCCTTCTCTCACTCTCTCTCTCTCCTCTCCTCTCTCTCTCTCCTCTCCACTCGCTCTCTTCTCCTCTCTCTCTCTCTCTCTCTCTCACTCTCTCTCTCTCTCTCTCCTCATCTCCTCTCGTCTCTCTCTCTCTTTCTTTCCTCTCTCCTCTCTCTCCTCTTCTCTCCTCTCTCTCCTCTCTCTCTCTCCTCTCACTCTCTCTCTCTCTCTCTCTCTCGTCACTCTCTCTCCTCTCTCTCTCATCCTCTCTCCCTCTCTCTCTCTCTCTCACTCTCTCCTCTCTCTCTCTCTCTCTCTCTTCTCTCTCTCTCTCCTCTTCTCTCTCTCTCCTCTCTCTCTCTCTCTCTCCTCCTCCTCACTCTCACTCTTCCTCTCTCTCTCACACACTCTCTCCTCTCTTCTCACTCTCTCTCTCCTCCTCTCTCCTCTCTCTCTCTCCTCTCTTCTCTCTCTCTCTTCTCTCTCTCTCTCACGTCACTCTCTCTCTCTCTCTCCTCTCTCTCCTCCTCTCTCTCTCCCCCTCTCCTCTCTCCTCCCTCTCTCTCCTCTCTCGTCTCCTCTCCTCTCCTCTCTCTCTCCTCTTCTCTCTCTCTCTTCTCTCACCTCTCTCTTCTCCTCTCTCACACTCCTCTCATCTCCTCTCTCTCTCTCCTCTCTCTCTCTCTCCTCTCATCCACATCCTCTTCTCTCTCCCTCTCCTCTCTCCTCTCTCTCCCTCTCCTCTCCTCTTCTCTCTCCTCTCTCCTCCTCTCTCTCTCTCTCCTCCTCTCTCTCCTCTCACTCTCTCTCCTCTCTTCTCTCTCTCTCTCTCTCTCTCTCTCTCTCTCTCTCTCTCTCCCTCCCTCTCCTCCTTCTCCTCTCTCTCTTCCTCCTCTCTCTCTCTTCTCTCTCCTCTCTCTCTCTCTCTCACTCTCCTCTCATCTCTCTCTCTCCTCTCTCTCTCCTCTCTCTCTCTCTCCTCTCTTCTCCTTCCTCTCTCTCTCCTCTTCTCTCTCTCCTCTCTCTTCTCTCTCTCCCCTCTCTCCCTCCCTCTCTCTCTCTCCTCTCTCTCTTCCTCCCTCTCTCCTCCTCTCTCTCTCTCCTCTCTCTCATCTCTCCCTCTCTCTTCCTCTCTCCCTCTCTCTCCTCTCTCCACCTCTCTCTCTCTCTCCCTCTCTCTCCTCTCTCTCTCTCTCCTCTCTCTCTCTCCCTCTCTCCTCTCCTCTCACTCTACTCTCTCTCTCTCTCTCTCTCCTCTCCTCACTCTCCTCTCTCTCTCTCTCTCCTCTCTCTCTCATCACCTCTCTCTCTCCTCTCTCTCTCTCTTCTCTCTCCCCTCCCTCTCTCTCCTCTCCATCTCTCTTCCCCTCTCCTCTCTCTCCTCTCTCCTCCTCTTCCTCTCTCTCTCCCTCCCCTCTTCTCTCTCCTCTCATCCTCTCTCTCTCTCTTCTCCTCCTCTCTTCTCTCTTCTCTCCCCCCTCTTCTCTCCTCCTCTCTCCTCTCTCTCTCTCCCTCTCTCCTCCTCTCTCTCTCCTCTCTCTCTCTCTCTTCCTCTCTCTCTCTCTCTCCCTCCTCTCTCTCATCTCCTTCTCCCCTCTCTCTCTCTCCTTCTCCTCTCTCTCTCTCTCTCTCTCATCTCCTCCTCCTCTCTCTCTCTCCCCCTCTCTCTCCCACTCTCTCTCCACCTCTCTCTCTTGCTACCACTCAGTCTCTCTCTCTCTCTCTCTCTCTCTCTCTCTCTCTCTCACCTCCTCTCTCTCTCTCTCTCCTCTCTCTCTCTCTCTCTCTCCTCCTCTCTCTCCTTCTCTCCTCTCTCTCTCTCTCTCTCTCTCTCTCCTCTCTCTCTCTCTCTCCTCTCTTCTCTTCCCTCTCTCTCATCTCTTCTCCACTCTCTCTCCTTCTCTCTCTCTCTCTCCTCTCTCTCCTCCTCTTGCACTCCTCTCTCTCTCTCTCTCTCGCTCTCTCTCTCTCTCTCTCTCTCTCTCTCTCTCTCTCTCTCTCTCTCTCTCTCTCTCTTCCACTCCAGGCTTGCCATATGAGATTAAGACCAATGCCTTAACTCACAAGGCAGGATATTTATATATTCACTAGCTCAAATACCCGGCTTCGCCCGGGAATTCATTTGATACATTGACTTTTTTCGCGAAATTTCACGATAACTTTTCGTTTCACATGTCATAGACACCACAACTGCATTTTGTTTCTTTGGTGTCTGTTTATTTGTTTATTTGTTACCTTTTCACGCATAAACAGCTGAACCGAATTTTATGAAACTAAGTATGTATATTACTACTAACCCAACTTAGACTTTAGGCTATATTAATATCCTCTGAGACGAACAGGAGTGGGGAGGTCTAAGGGGATAAGGGAGGCCTGAAATTAAAAATAGCGATATTTCGTTACTATTGCTTTTTCAACAAATATGCACATAACAAAAGTTATTTGTTTTGTTATTTAGAGTAACTTTTAGCAGATTTCCCTTAAGGGAAATCAGCTATTGAGGTTGTACTCATGACGAAATTTTCGACATTTTTCTTCAAATGTCCATCGATCCTACCTAGTGGATGACGAAAATGAGGTCCGTTCAAAACGGTATATATATATATATATATATCTATATATATATATATCTATATATATATATATATATATATATATATATATATTTGTCTGTTACCGCTCTAGCGGTCGCAATTTTTGTTTGATCGTTACCAAACTTCATATTTAAGCGTTTTATGTAAAAAGAAAGACCAAGTTCGTTAACGGTTGAAATAGGACCAGTGTAAGGGGGGTTTAGAGGGGAGGATTTTCGAAAATTCAAAATATCTCCATTACTATACATCGGATCGAAAAATTGTACAGAATCAATCTTATTACAAATTAAATTTACTATAAATATTGGTCTATACATTTTTACTGTATCTTGAATATGAACCGAGATATTTGCATTTTTCATTTTTCACCAAACCGCCCACTTCTACTCATGTTACGTAAACAATAACTCTGATACATAATAAATCACATTATTGGAAGTTTAAATACCAAAAATTGTATTCAAGAGATCTTTATTATACGAGATACATGCAAAATATGTCCTGGTCCCCCCCCCATCTTAAAGTTTTGGACTTCTTAAATTTCATTGATTGAGATAACAACTATCCTGACTCATTATTAATTACATTACTAGATATACTAAATAGTTTTCAATAAAATGAATGTGTTATATTCTGATATGTAACATTAATTGCGTTTCTTTCCGGTGTGAGGCGGACCCGTTTGTTTACATTTCTAACCTATACGCTTCCTGTCGGCAGGCTATTGAAATTGGATGAAACATTTCTTATTTCCGTTTGTATTTATTCACGGCGTTGTGTTAGCAGTATGTATATTTATCTATTTCAAACCTCACAAGGGAAATCTGCTTAGTTTACGCAGCCCTGCGTGACGGACTTTTTGATGTATGCACTTTTGCCGTATACGGAAGCATAAATGAGTTATAGGCTATAAAACTAAAGCGGGAGTCCACAATTTTATTTGGCACAAAAGACTCAACCGAACTAAATAAAACACTCAGTATGTGTATTTGCACTAACGCCTTCCTTATAATAAGCCATACTAACATTTCTAGGGACGTGGCAGGAGTGGGGGATATAAGAGAGGCCTGAAATTAATAATAATGTTTTCCTATTGGGGTTTCGGCAAATATGCACATAACAAAAGTTGTTTATTTTGTTATTTAGAGAAATTTGCTCAGCACTCTTTTCAATATGAAACTACCAGGTGCCTCACCTGAAAAAAATTAATTCAAATGTATGTCAATATTTTTTCCTTTAATAATTTAAATCTATGAATAATGCACAGGAGACTGGGAAATATGACAATATGCAGGTCAGTGAAGTCTTACATAAAAAAATAATTTTATTATTAACAAATGCCAACAACGGGTATTAACCCCTAATCACTGGAACGGGTAAATGCCAAAATATTGTGCAAACTAAAGCCTTGCCAAAAAAATACCATCACCTCAGCCTCAAATGAATTCCCGAGCGAAGCCGGGTATCTGAGCTAGTATATATATATATATATAAAATTGTAACCTCTGTCTGTACATTGATTTTTTTCGCGAAATTTCACGATAACTTTTCGTTTCACATGTCATAGACACCATAACTGCATTTTGTTTCTTTCGTGTGTGTTTGTTTGTTTGTTTGTTTGTTACCTTTTCACGCATAAACAACGGCTGAACCGAATTTTATGAAACTTGGTATGTATATTACTACTAACCCAACTTAGACTTTAGGCTATATTAATTTTCTCTGAGACGAACAGGAGTGGGGGTTATAAGGAAAGCCTGAAATTAAAAATAGCGATATTTCGTTTTCTATTGGTTTTTCGGTAAATATGCACATAACAAAAGTTGTTTATTTTGTTATTTAGAGAAACTTTTTTTTTATATACACTTTTGTTGTATACCGAAGTTTAAATGCGATATACGCTAAAAACTTATAGCGGGAGTCAACAATATTATTTGCCAAAAAAGACTCAACCGAACTAAATAATACTCGGTATGTGTATTAGCAGTGAGGCCTTCATTATAATAAGCCATACCAACATTTTCTATGGACGGGCAGGAGTGGGGGTTATAAGGGAAGCCTGAAATTAAAAAATAGTGATATTTCGTTTCCTATTGGGTTTTCCGCAAATGTAAACATAACAAAAGTTGTTTATTTGTTTATTTGGAGTAACTTATGTTATATACAACTTTTGTCGTATACCTAAGTATAAATGAGTTATACATTAAAACTTTAGCGGGCACTAACGGCTTGAACCGAACTTAACAAAACTCGGTATGTCAATTAGCATTAATTCTTCCATGATTATAAGTTATATTAAAATTTTTAGTTCGAACGGGGAAAAAATAATATTAGTAAATCCACGGCAATGACGGGTATCAATCCTAAACACTGGGACGGGTAAATGTCAAAATATTGTGCAATGTAAAGCCTGCTAAAAAATACCATAACCATTCAGCCTCAAATGAATTCCCGGGCGAGCCGGTATCTGAGCTAGTATATATATATCTATATATAGATAAAATTGTAACCTCTGTCCTGTACATTGATTTTTTTCGCGAAATTTCACGATAACTTTTCGTTTCACATGTCATAGACACCATACCTGCATTTTGTTTCTTTCGTGTATGTTTGTTTTTTTTGTTTGTTTGTTTGTTTGTTTGTTTGTTTGTTTGTTTGTTACCTTTTCACGCATAAACGGCTGAACCGAATTTTATGAAACTTGGTATGTATATTACTACTAACCCAACTTAGACTTTAGGCTATATTAAAATTCTCTGAGACGAACAGGAGTGGGGGTTATAAGGGAAGCCTGAAATTAAAAATAGCGATATTTCGTTTTCTATTGGTTTTTCGGCAAATATACACATAACAAAAGTTGTTTATTTTGTTATTTAGAGTAACTTTTGTTATATACACTTTTGTCGTATACCGAAGTTTAAATGCGTTATACGCTAAAAATTATAGCGGGAGTCAACAATATTATTTGCCAAAAAAGACTCAACCGAACTAAATAAAACTCGGTATGTGTATTAGCAGTGAGGCTTTCATTATAATAAGCCATACCAACATTTCTATGGACGGGCAGGAGTAGGGGTTATAAGGGAAGCCTGAAATTAAAAATAGCGATATTTCGTTTTCCTATTGGTTTTTTCCGCAAATATAAACATATCAAAAGTTGTTTATTTTGTTATTTAGAGTAACTTTTATTATATGCACTATTGTCGTATACGGAAGTATAAATGAGTTATACGCTAAAAACTATTGCGGGAGTCCACAATTTTATTTGGCACAAAAGACTCAACCGAACTAAATCAAACTCGCTATGTGAATTAATACTAACAATTTCCTTATAATAAGCCATACTAACATTTCTAGGGACGGGCAGGAGTGGGGGTTATAAGGAAGGCCACAAATTAATAATAGTGGTATTTCGTTTCCTATTGCTTTTTCGGCAAATATGCACATAACAAAAGTTGTTTATTTTGTTATTTAGAGAAACTTTTTTTATATACACTATTGTCGTATACCGAAGTATAAAGGCGTTATACGCTAAAAATTATAGCGGGAGTCAACAATTTGGAGGACAGTAAAGACTTACATAAAAAATTAATTTTATTATTAACAAATGCCCTAACCGGTATTCACCCTCAACAGTGGGACGGGTACATGTCACAATATTGCGCAAACTAAAACCCTGCCAAAAAAATACCCTCACCAGACAGACACAACTCAATTCCCGGGCGAAGCGGGGTATCTGAGCTAGTATATATATATATATATATATATATATATATATATATATATATATATATATATATATATATATACAGTATGGACCCGATTAACCGAGGTTCGATTAACCGAGGTCCCGATTAACCGAGGTGCCAAACATTTAAAAAAAAAAAAAAAAAGTAGGTGCGGTAACCTTTGGAAGTGATTATGAACCTTTTTAAAACCCTAGGCCGGATGCAGGTGTTCAGCAAGCGGTTTATTGAAAAGGAAGCTCTAAGACAGTCGTTAATTGCCTTCTGAGAAATACATCTCAAGCACCCCGTCCAACCCTCCTTCCCCTATTCCGGGAATATTTTATTTACATCTCTACTTGTAACAACCCGGCTAAAAAACGTAAAAGAGTGGTTATTTCGCTTGAAAAAAAATTAGAAGCAATTCATCGCTTGGACAAAGGCGAGTCTTTAAAAAAAGTTGCTCAGGATTATGGTGTCGGTGAAAATACTGTCGGTGACTGGAGGAGGAATAGGAAGCAAATTGAAGACTATGTTTATCAAAGTGCATCCAAGGAGGCTTCTAACTGCAGATCTACATTGAAGAAGTCATCGTGTGAGCTTTTAGAAGAAGCCCTTTTACTGTGGTTTTGCCAGGCAAGAGAGCAAGGATTCCCGGTAAGTGGTCCAATAATTCAAGAGAAAGCATTGTCTCTTAATTTAAAATTAAATTCGCCTATAGAGAAAGTTGAGGCGAGTAAAGGTTGGCTACGGCGTTTGAAATACAGACACGCGGCATAAGAGCACTCGCCATTTTCGTGAAAAAACTATCAGCAGACACGGAATCTGCGACCAGATTTATTAATAGTTTTTCTTTATTAGTAAAGTCCCATAATCTATGCGCGGACCAAATTTACAATGCTGATGAGACCGGTTTGTGGTATAAAGTGTTGCCCCAAAAAACTCTAGCGACGAATATGGAAAAATCTGTTAGTGGTTTCAAGGGTGTTAAAGATAGGGTCACTATTTTGGTTTGCGCGAATGCAAGTGGAGAGGATAAACTAAGTTAGTTTTAATCGGAAAATCAGCCAAACCTAGAGCCTCAAACACGTCAATTTTAATAACCTGCCGGTTGTTTATAATCATCAAATATCTGCGTGGGGATGAGTGCTGAAATTTTCGAGCATTGGTTCAAACATAATTTTGTACCACACGTCAAACATTTTCTTGACGATAAAAAACTGCCTCATAAACGAGAGCGCCTTAAGCGTGGGCGAGATTAAGGCCATGTTTTTCCCACCAAATGTTACATCATTGATCCAACCCATGGATCAAGGAGTAATTTCGGCATTTACAAAAAGAAGCTCTTAACTACAATGTTATTAGATAACGATAAAGGGCTAATAGAACAACTAAAAAAGATTACAATTAAAGATGTCATTTACATGGCAGCTAATTCCTGGGATTCAGTACCCAACACCACATTAAATAAAGCCTGGAAAAACTTATGGCCTGAAGTTACCTATAGTAGTCAGCCAAACGAAGAGCCACCCACAAATCTGGAGTTGGGCTCTTTGTTAAAAGATCATAACTCCCAAGATGTAATGGACTTCGAAGTTACGGATTGGGTCAATGAAGAATCATTAAAGAGATCAGCGGTCCTAACGGAAGATGAAATCATTAATGAAATAATGAAAACAACTAACGATGAAGAGCTTGAAGGAGACGAGGTATCTATCCCCACGAAAGTAAGCCATGAGGAGGGTTTCAATCTACTTGACAGGTCACTACTCTATTTAGAAGGCAGAGGTGATGTGCCTTCATATGAACTGAAGATGTTAAGGAAGTGGAGAGACTCTGCAGCTGCTGATAGAAGCAGTTGTTTAAAACAAACACAATAAATGATTTTTTTAATCAAAATAGTTTTCCGATTTTCCATTAATTTTTTTTGTGTCCGATGTTATTTTATACTACATATGCATGTATGTACATACAATTTACTTCTATTATTAATTTATGATTAAAAATGTAAATATGAATATAATTATTAAACTTATAGGTAGGTACTAGTTTTTATTCTAAAAACCTTACATTTTCAGCGCGTATTAGTAGGTGCCGTGTAACCGTGATTGTCGATTTACCGCGGGAACCGCCGTCCCGATCGACTCCGTTAATCGGTTCCGGACTGTATATATATATATATATATAGATTATAGATAAGTAAATTAATATTATATTTGGATTGTGGCAAAGTTATATCGGTTAAAATATCAAAAATTAATATTATCTACTTCCGTTGTTCAACTTTTTTAGTTTTATGAGTATGTTTTTAATGAAATATAATTTTCCCACTTTATTGTAATAGCTAATGCAGCTCTAATATTGTTGCTTTGGTTTGTTACAGGTATTATGACTTGTTGATTGTCATCGTTGGAGTGAGTTGTATAAATTCTATTTTTATATTGAATAAAATATGATAAGTAAATGCTATATATTATTGTCTGGCCAATTACTGCTTGCTTCAAGCAAGTCCTGCTTTCAAAATGATGATTTTTGTTAATGGGAAATGTAGCCATGATTTGTGTATTTGCTAGGGGATATAATGATTTCTTTTTCTTATTTAAGAAGAAAAACTAGAGGAGAATGGGTTTTGTAGCAACTATTTCTCAGAGCTGTTTCCAGACAGGAAGGGATGCCGGGGGTAGATTACTCTGGGGTGTTGTTGT
Organism: Riptortus pedestris; assembly: GCA_019009955.1. NCBI lineage: Eukaryota > Metazoa > Arthropoda > Insecta > Hemiptera > Alydidae > Riptortus > Riptortus pedestris. The sequence continues at coordinate 258,356,626 of CM032228.1, forward strand.
GGAGGGTTGTTCCTTGGCCCACAGCCAGCTGTCATAGCGGAAGCACTGTTTGTACTCCCGTCTAGCTGCAAACATACAGCCTGAATTGTTCTCCTCCCCAGCTGTTATCTATAGTTTAATAATAATAATGCTATAAAACATAAACTAATCCAGTCCAAAGAAATGTGACAACCCCTTCATGAAGCTAGACCCCACATTCCAGAGTTGGGCAGTAACTAAATACTTTTGTAATTAACTACTTCTCAACTAATAAATACTAGTTATGTAGTTGCAGCTACAGTTACAAAAATGTAGTTAGTAACTCTAGTTGCATTTTCTTGGTTTCGCAATTACAGTAATTGTAGTTGGTATTCATAAATCCAAATACTAGTTGAAATAAAAAGTAGTTATAAAAATAATTACAATTAGTAGTTGTAACTGTAGTTATTGAGTAATAACTACAACTACATATAGATCAGCTGTTTTTTACGTTCCAAAGAGCGAATATATTTTGATCGCCTCTATATAAATATTAACATTCGTGAAGAATGGATCATCTGAGATGAGCCACGTTCAATTGGTGCTGAGAATATGTGAGATGAACCGAAGGTGGCTGCTCCTATCAGCACACTCTCTTGTTGCGGGGATCACCTCTTGTCTCTCTCTCTCTCTCTCTCTCTCTCTCTCTCTCTCTCTCTCTCTCTCTCTCTCTCTCTCTCTCTCCTCTCTCTCTCTCTCTCTCTCTCTCTCTCTCTCTCTCTCTCTCGTCTGCCTTCTATATCCGTCACTTGTCATAGGCGACGAAAAGATTTTTGAAACAAATTACAATGATTAGCAGTTGAAGTGATAGTAAGGGCGAGAACTCCTTATTTTTTGGAGCAGAGCAATAGAGAGATTATTTTCTTTTGCCGCGATGGCAAAAGCCCCAAAATCAAATAGCCTGTCTGACAAAAATTCTGAGTTAAGAGTAATTTTAATGGCTAATTTCTTTAAATTTTATACTTTAAAAGTATTATTTAATTTCATTCGACTCGGGAAAATATAAAAAAAAAAAAATTGCATATTATTTTCGTTAGTTTTTATTTATTTGCATTAAAATTATTTTCAGTTATAATAATAATTTAGTATATGTAATATAATAAACTTTTGAATATAAAGACATTGGATGTGGTTATTTCTTAACAGCCTCAACTACTTAAGTCAGTTTTCACACAGTTTTTTAAAGTAACTACCCAAGTACCTGTAGTTGCAACTACAACTACAAATACAATTACTAACTGTAGTTGTTTTTGGAACTACTGATTTTCTCAACTACTAACTTTAGTTGTGAAATTGCAATTACAATTGCTTTAGTTGAAGAAGTTGCCCATTATGAATAACTAATTACATTAGTAGTTGTAATTGTAACAATATTTCAACTAATGTAGTTATAACTTGTAATATCAATTACAATTTGCCCAACTCTGACACATTCCAGTTCACTGAACCCCTATACATCAACATTTACACCAAAATATATAAGCCTAATCATCATTGTGACTCGTTTAACGTTCATTTTTAGTTAACAATTTTATTGATTCAATGGTCGTTATCTCAGCGACCTGTGACGTGAGAACGATGTGTACAATGCCACACACAACTACAAATAATCACACAACTAATACCACTTGTTATCCTTCTCTCTTTTTTCAATCTTTTTTATATACAACTTTTAATTCCTTATTTTTATGTATATCATATTTTATACATTTCTTCTCTTTTTATAAATGTTTTCTTGAATGTAGGTCATTCATTTCTTGTCAGATAGATAGTTTATTTATTTCTTCTTCTTGAGCAATAAGTATAAACATAGGAAATAAATTCTTTCCTAGCGGAACGGGGAGCATTTTTATTTTTTTCCTCACTGATGTAATGATAATAATAATTAATCTAGAAAATGCATGTAGGTATAATTAAAAATCAGAAATCGTTTGCAAAAAAGGGTAAAGCACTCTTGCTCGCGTGAGCTAGTTTCATTTTCCTAAGCATACACTATAAACAAATTGCAGATATGTATCCTCTACTGTTTTTTTTAAGTTATTTGTTCTTTTATTAATTGTTTTCTTTTTGCTTTCTGGGGCTCAGGTTGACCATGCGAGTTAAAGTGTTGACCTTTATCTCACATGGTAAACCTAGAGTGGTGAGTTCGATTCTCGCCTGGGCAAAGGAAATTATTTAGTGACGAAATTCATTAAATAACGTCCTAAAATCCACCCTGGCTAGAAAAGGGTGGTAACCTGTAGATAACCCGTCCCGATTAGCCTAAGTTGCAAAAAGTGGACGTTAATAAATAATAATAATAATTTTTGCTTTCTTAATTGTTTTCTATTTTTTTTTTCATTTGTCGTTTTCTGGTCGTATTTGGTGCTATACCAGCCTTGTTGATAAGTTCTACGTGTATAAATAAATAAGTAATAATCGAACCTTTTTGGTAATCGCCAGTTTAGTCCGATCAGTTGTTCTGCGAAAATATTAGTAATTAAAGATAGGCCTTCTAAATCATTTCTAGATAACCTCGAATCACTTGCTAAGTATAAGAGGGAAGTATGTGGACTATAGTTGGTGGATGTGACATGAGATGGGCTATCCTATCTACACATTATTTACCATTTCCTGATCTTCGCCTTATTAGGGCCTTAGATAAAATGCATTAAACATTATAAGATGCATTTAAGGTCGGCCATAAACTAGGCAGGGTTGCTAGACACTCTGCAGAGCTTGCACCAACTATTCTCCCTTACTGCTCCTATTGAAGCTGTACTTCTCCTAATATTTATGTGGAAATCTGCTTAGTTCACGTAAAGCCTGCGTATTGGGCAAGTCAAACAAAAAACGAATTCAAATTTAAGCTAGAGGTGAAATCGCATTAGTAGGTATAATCCATCCAGAAAGACTCAACACTGCAAAATGCTAACATCTCGCGCAATATTATACTTAGGAGGAAATAGTATATAACAACAATAGTATAAAGGTCAATAACGTTTTTCAATCCGAATCACAATAAAGAGATATTTCGAATTTTGTTTAGCCCCCCCCCCTCCAACTGAATGGTTTTGATCTATGGCTTTACATGAAACTCTTAAATACACCGTTTCTTAGAATTAAAAAAAAAACAAACATTACGGGTGCTATAGTGGTAAAATATATATATATATATATATATATATAGATGTTTGTGTGTGTTGTGTGCTTGACTGTGCGTGAAATCTGCCAAAACTTGTTTAGTCATTTTCCGCCGTTGTAGAATGATGTAAGAGTCAGCTGATCTGGTGTTAGAGATAATAAAGGATTGTTGTTGATGAAGGAGAGAGCGAATGAGTAGAATATTGTCGGAGCTAACGATTCGAAAGTCTCTCAGATCTGTAGTTTGGATGATGGAATTGCAACAAGACAAATCCCCTGCCGATTCAAAATACATCTTCATACACCTTGATACCCTAGGCTGGTGGCTAGGATACAATCAGCCGGCCCCGTCTAGGCGTCCCAGCCATCAGCTGGCCCCGTCTAGGTGTCCCAGCCATCAGCTGGCCCCGTCTAGGTGCCCCAGCCATCAGCTGGCCCCGTCTAGGTGTCCCAGCCATCAGCTGGCCCCGTCTAGGTGCCCCAGCCATCAGCTGGCCCCGTCTAGGTGCCCCAGCCATCAGCTGGCCCCGTCTAGGTGCCCCAGCCATCAGCTGGCCCCGTCTAGGTGCCCCAGCCATCAGCTGGCCCCGTCTAGGTGCCCGAACCATCAGCCGGCCCCGTCTAGGTGCCCCAGCCACCAGCCGGCCCCGTCTAGGTGCCCCAGCCATCAGCAGGCCCCCCATCAGCTGGCCCCGTCTAGGTGTCCCAGCCAACAGCTGCCCCCGTCTAGGTGCCCCAGCCATCAGCCGGCCCCGTCTAGGCGTCCCAGCCATCAGCTGGCCCCGTCTAGGTGCCCCAGCCACCAGCCGGCCCTGTCTAGGTGTCCCAGCCATCAGCTGGCCCCGTCTAGGCGTCCCAGCCATCAGCTGGCCCCGTCTAGGTGTCCCAGCCACCAGCCGGCCCTGTCTAGGTGTCCCAGCCATCAGCTGGCCCCGTCTAGGTGCCCCAGCCACCAGCCGGCCCTGTCTAGGCGTCCCAGCCATCAGCTGGCCCCGTCTAGGTGCCCCAGCCACCAGCCGGCCCTGTCTAGGTGCCCCAGCCATCAGCTGGCCCCGTCTAGGTGTCCCAGCCACCAGCCGGCCCTGTCTAGGTGTCCCAGCCATCAGCTGGCCCCGTCTAGGTGTCCCAGCCATCAGCCGGCCCCGTCTAGGTGTCCCAGCCACCAGCCGGCCCTGTCTAGGTGCCCGAACCATCAGCTGGCCCCGTCTAGGTGTCCCGCCACCAGCTGGCCCTGTCTAGGCGTCTCTGTTCTAAAGTGCACTATAAGTATCCTGAAATTGCTGTCCAAGCGCTCGGTTTTTTAAGGAAATGACATTCAATTTAAGGCACTTTATAGGTATGGCAAAACATCTTTATAGGTTTTCCTCAATTGCATTTTACATAAGATGAGAATGGTCAGCAGGTATTTCCTATTCGTTGGCGAGTATTTCCTCAACTAGCCTATCGTATCCGGAAGTGATATGCTCGAGTCGGTATTATTCTGAGGGAGTAATTAGTACATGTTTAGTTGCCATTGGGAGGGAACCGAACCGTGTACACCTTATGGAACACCATATGCTATAGTTTCCTTCTCATGGTGATACCTCCTAAGGGCCACGAGCCGGTTGGACTTGCGGAGGCTAGTCAGAGGAAGGTTCTCCTGATCAGTTGCTAAGTGCCATCAACAGATACTGTACTTCAAATTGTGTCTGCCTTTATTAGTCTTTGGCTACTATCCTAAACTATTTCTAAGTTGTTCTTGAACTTCTCAGTCCTATCTATTTCCGAATGGGACCATAACTCCTGGCAGATTTTTCTCCGGACAAATGTGGAAGGGTTGTTGATCTCATTGCGCGATTTTTGACAAGTATCTTACTTTTTCTATTTCTAAATATAAATGCGATGGGTAGGAATGGGCATTTACTGAATACCGATAATGATAAAATACGAATAACTACCTTAATATTTGAGCTAAAAAAAAAATGTATAGAACAACTATTGTAGAGCATCAATACTTTAGCAATATTAGTTCTATAACATTTGTCTCATATGGTAAATATATTGAATTGTCTACTTAAAGCCGGTACATGGGTAACAAACAAGTGAATATATATTTGCATAAGAGAAAGCAATAATTAGAATATGCAAATGAAGTATTCACTGGTTGAATGACACACAAATGACGTCATTTATGACATTCATTTTATTCGATTATTTTCAATTGGTTTATTTTAGGACTGCATTTGTTGTACGATTTACCATTCTTTGTTCTTTCTTAGTTTATAATACTGAACATCTTACAACGAATGTTAGGGTTTACACTTGAATGCCTCCGAGTTGGTCGAACGCCAAGAGGTAAGAGGCTTTCACTTCGGGAAGTAGGTTTTATGAGTATATCATCATTAGTTGTATGATAAGATATGCAAGGGAGGGTGCAGACTTACAATGGTCTAGTTCTGGGGGTGTGTATCGGTGGTCGTACGTGGTGTCCCTGGAGACCGTTAGCTGGCGATAATGAAGTCAGCTGACCTTCCCCCTGTTCTACAAACCCCAACTACAATAGTCAGTGCCCATCTCCTGCCTACATTCCTATTCCAGCAACAACACCAAAGCCGTTTGCCGCTGAAATACCACCGTTCTAGAGAGACTCCACATACGATCTAGCACATGACATCTCTACATTAACAAAACATAAACATTTAAATGTACATGAAAGTTTTAATGATGTAATAGCTTGGACTGGAGATTGCATTAATCGACGTTAAAGACAGAATTAAAACACGCATACCAGACTCCCTTAATATTGGAATTCTAGAGACTTGCATACACATTCAACCGTGCGACATAGCTTCATTACCAACTTGTGCCCCACAGTTGTAGTTCTAAACAGGTTAGCCAAGGAGTTGCTCCTTATCTCACTCGGTGAACTCCAATTCAACCCTCATCTGACCAATAGGAATTTATTTAGTTACGAACTCATTCAATGAAATCCTTAGTCCCACCCTGGCTGCTAACCTGTAAATAACTCGCCCCGATTAGCCTCAGTAGCACGAAGCGGTAATAAACATTTATAACAAATTCGGTTGTTACATTTTATTGATATTTTTCGATTTCGACTACTACCGAACTTTTACGTAAAGCGTTTTAATATATAATCTGCAACGATCGAATAAAATTCGGGTGAAAACCCCACATGACTTCCTTGTATTCCAATTAAATTGATCCTGTAGCTGCAGTTTAATCCAAAATATTTCATATGAATGTGACAAACGATATCTCCCTTCCAATGCATTGGAAGTTGTTTTTTTCTAAACGTCCCCCTTAGTCTGCTCGGCCTAAATGGGTACTGCCCGACTAGATGTTACAACAGTTTTAAACACGAAATATCAACGGCCTCAACCTATTTGGTTCTGAGTTATGTCTAACATCGAAATTTGTCTTCTTTATTCGTGCAGGCAAATAAAAGGGGGCTTTGAAGCTTGCAAAATTATAAATATTTCATTTCTTTGCGAGAGCGTGGGTAACTTAAAATTGCACTAGTTAATAATTTAAATGAAACCCAAAACTTAGAGAAAGAGTGAAATTGAAAATTCAAAACGTTTCCCTTATTATGAGTGGGATTTTTAAATGTTAAATACCCAATCATGTTTAAAATATAGTTTTGTACAATTGTCCTTTATTAAATATTTATAGTGAAATATTAATCAAGTTATTAGTATTTCAACTTCATTGTTGCTAGCTCGTGCAAAGTAATTTGAGGTTTACAGATTTCAACGGAATTATTCGTCTTGACCTTCCCTCAAACTACGAGTATTTTGATTTTAAATGTGCCTTTTTGTTTCTCATAAGACTAATAATTATCCTGTACACCTTTTTTTGATCCGATGCATTGGAACAAAGATATTTTATATGACTTTTGAATTAAACAATTTTAAATGGAGTGCAGAGTAACATTTTTTAAATTTTATTTGACACGATTCCCAGGAAATCTTGTAATGCCCATTCTACAGATATTAATTTATTTTAGATTTGCCAGTCGAGCCCGGATGACATTTTAGTAATCAGATGTTTACTTAAAGCAGCTGCATCAATAACCGCCTCATTTGCAGCTTACATTTTTACTTAAAGCAGCTGCATCAATAACCGCCTCATTTGCAGCTTACATTTTTACTTAAAGCAGCTTCATCAATAACCGCCTCATTTGCAGCTTACATTTTTACTAAAAGAAGCTTCTTCAATAACCGCCTCATTTGCAGCTTACATTTTTAGTTAAAGCAGCTGCATCACTAAGCGCCACATTTGCAGCTTACATTTTTACTTAAAGCAGCTGCATCAATAACCGCCTCATTTGCAGCTTACATTTTTACTTAAAGCAGCTGCATCAATAACCGCCTCATTTGCAGCTTACATTTTTACTTAAAGCAGCTGCATCAATAACCGCCTCATTTGCAGCTTACATTTTTACTTAAAGCAGCTGCATCAATAACCGCCTCATTTGCAGCTTACATTTTTACTTAAAGCAGCTGCATCAATAACCGCCTCATTTGCAGCTTACATTTTTACTTAAAGCAGCTGCATCAATAACCGCCTCATTTGCAGCTTACATTTTTACTTAAAGCAGCTGCATCAATAACCGCCTCATTTGCAGCTTACATTTTTACTTAAAGCAGCTGCATCAATAACCGCCTCATTTTGCAGCTTACATTTTTACTTAAAGCAGCTGCATCAATAACCGCCTCATTTTGCAGCTTACATTTTTACTTAAAGCAGCTGCATCAATAACCGCCTCATTTGCAGCTTACATTTTTTACTTAAAGCAGCTGCATCAATAACCGCCCTCATTTGCAGCTTACATTTTTTACTTAAAGCAGCTGCATCAATAACCGCCTCATTTGCAGCTAACATTTTAACTTACAGCAGCTGCATCAATAACCGCCTCATTTGCAGCTTACATTTTTACTTAAAGCAGCTGCATCAATAACCGCCTCATTTGCAGCTTACATTTTTACTTAAAGCAGCTGCATCAATAACCGCCTCATTTGCAGCTTACATTTTTACTTAAAGCAGCTGCATCAATAACCGCCTCATATGCAGCTTACATTTTTACTTAAAGCAGCTGCATCAATAACCGCCTCATTTGCAGCTTACATTTTTACTTAAAGCAGCTGCATCAATAACCGCCTCATTTGCAGCTTACATTTTTACTTAAAGCAGCTGCATCAATAACCGCCTCATTTGCAGCTTACATTTTTACT
>CM032228.1:258370000-258445000 GCA_019009955.1 Riptortus pedestris
GAGGATTTTCGATAATTCGAAATATCTCGAGATACTTTTGTTATATACACTATCGTCGTATACCGATGTATAGTGGCGTTAACATGAAAAATTAGAGCGGATTCAACAATTCTATTTGGCACAAAAGACAAAACCGAACTAAATAAAACTCGGTATTTATATTAGCACTAACGCCTTTATTATAATAAATCATACTAAAATTTCTAGGGATGGGCAGGAGTGGGGGTTGTAAGGGAGGCCTGAAATTAAAAATAGCGATATTCGTTTTCTATTGGTTTTCTGCAAATATGCACATGACACAAGTTGTTTATTTTGTTATTTAAAATAACTTTTGTCATATTTTTTTTTGTCGTATAACAAAGTATAAACGAGATATGCACTAAAAACTAGAGCCAACAATTTTGTTGGTCACTAACGATTGAACCGAACTTAACAAAACCGGAATGTGAATTAACATTGATTCTTCCATGATTATAAGATATATTAAAATTTTTAGGTTCAAACGGGAGTGGGGGTTATAAGGGAGGCCTGAAATGAAAATACCTATATTCCGATTCCCATTGGTTTTTCAGCGATATTCTATAAAAATACCATCATTAGTCAGTCAACGATGATTTCCCAGGCATCGTCGGGTATTTAGCTGGATTGTATACAGAAAATACGTACATTACAGATGATATTTAATTATAATAAATGCTATCCATGATTATGATTTGAATTATTCACGGTGTGTCAAACAGTGAAGAGGGATTGATTAAAGACTTATTTTCATTTATCCTTCAAATCTAAAAATTTTTTTCCATAAGTCGCCTCTTACGGGAAGAGCAGTTGTACACGTAGAAGCATTGCCAAATAGAAAATAGAATCTTTCCGTCCCAAATGATTTCCCGAGCGAAGGCGTGTACCTTAGCTAGTATATATATATAGGCTAGGTAAGGTTCACGGAGTTGCTCGTGGACTCTGAAGAAGTATTTTCATCTCTGTTGGCTTTAGAATTCACAATATTTGTACACTTCCCTTCTCAGATCTTTACGTTTCTATTTATGCTAGTAACTATAGCAAACTTATAACAGTTTTTAGTCTCAACAAAAAGAAAATGGAAAAGAAAAAAATGAGTTGGTGATTAATCTCTCTCTCCAATGTCAGCCTCAAGCTACTAATATCAATCTCAAAATACTGATTACAGTATAAATCATAATCATGGATAGCAGTCATCCGAGTACCTTAAGCCATAACAAACATAATTAGGGGCTTCATTTTGTATTATAATCTATGCAAAAATACAAATTTATTTATCCCAAAAGCCGCCCCGAGCACGATATATCTATTTTATGTATTTAATTACCATTATTAACAATACCTTAATGCATATTTCAAAGAGAAACATAAATGCGAACACCCCCCCCAAGCACTTTAACATTGTTTTCTTTAAATAATTTATGATATATATAGAAATATTTTTGGGGGAGAACACAACAACACTGATCAGAGCAAATAATAAATGTTGTATAAATCATTATCATGTAAATATTTAATGAATGTTTAAATTATTGTAACTTTAGTTATTCTAAATATCAAACCATAGGAATGCTCTAATAATTCATTTATCTGGAGACAACAAGTAACTCTGATAAGTGTTATCCCAATAGGATCTTATATCGTATAATGCTAAAGTAATATTTTGCAGGTAAAAGAAAAGGAAAAAAATGTCGTAATTTTTATTCCTATTCACCCATATAATCTACTATTTCTGAAAAAATATTAATGCACTCTAAAGACCATCCGTTTTTTTTCTAAAATATAGATATGGAGGCAATTCAAATTTATTCGTTTGTAAATGCAACGTTTAATTGTCGGCTCAAGTTATAAAATTGGCGACTCCTGTTATAGATTTCAGTGTATATCATGTTCATACTTTATGATACGGCATACGTGCATATAACAGAATTTACCCTAACAATAAGAATATAAACTACTTTTTTATTGTCACATTCCCCGATAAACTATTAGGAAAGAGATTATAGCGACTTTTCATTTCAGATCTTTCTTATAACTCCTTTTCGTCCTTAAAAATGTTAATACAGCTTATAATCATAGAGGAGTTGATGCTTACTCACATACCGAGATACAAGATATTAGAAACAAATGCAATATTTCCAATAATATAGAAGTGGCCCTTGGAGATGACCCGAAACAACTCGATAAACTGTTAAATTTTGTAAAAAAAAAAACGAGTTTATACAAAGAAATTTAAAGTGCAATTGTTTGTACCCTCGTTTATATTGTTAAAATGGCGATATGGATGAGGATACCAAAATGTGAATTATAAATATTACAAGGCAATGATAACCTGGGAGTTCTTCGCCCTTAAACCCTATACAACAACAACAACATACCGAGATTTTTTAAGTTCGGTTCAATTGTTAGTGCCCAATAAAATTGTTGATTCCCGCTTTAGTTCTTAGTGTATTTCTCGTTTATACTTTATTATTCGACAAACGTGTATATAACAAAAGTTACTGTAAATAAGAAAATAAACAACTTTTTTATTTACGTGTTTGCCAAAAAACCAATAGGAAAAAGAATATCGTGATATTTCGATTCAGACCTCCCTCATAACCCCTACTTCTGTTCGTCTCTGAGCATCTCATTATTAGTATAGCCTAAGTCTATGTTGGCTTAGTTAAAAATACAGATACAAAGTTTCATAAAATTCGGTTTAGTAGTACCTTGAAAAGAAAAAAAGTCCGTCACGCAGGGGCTGCGTAAACTAAGCAGATTTCCCACGTGAAGTTTTACAATAGAGAAATTTCAGAATAGAGAGTCAAACAGTTACGGGAACTGCCCGAACTAGCTCTTGACGGAAACTCACGACTAGACCCGAAGTTGGCCGATCTCATCTCAGAAGTTGAAAACAGAAAAATGCAAATATCTTGATTAATATTCAAGACACAGGATACATGTATATAACATTATTTATAGTAGATTTAATTTGCAATAAGATCGATTCTATACAATTTTTCGAGTAACGGAAATATTTCAAATTTTAGAAAATCCTCCCCTCTAAAGCCCCCCCCTCCCTCTGGTCCGATTTTGGCCATTAACGAACTTGATCTTTATTTTTAAAACGATTCAATATCAAGTTTGATAACGATCAAACGAAAATTGCAACCGCTAGAGCGGTAACAGACAAATATAAGTATATATATATATATATATATATATATATGAGGTGTGTTGTTCTTTTCGGAGCTTTGGTCAATGTTTGGTTGAAATGACTGCAACACATTATACATTGGAGAAACCAGCCAATACATCACCAACAGAATAACAGGCCACAAATCTGATATAAAAAATTAACAAAACTAAACAGTGCATTAGCCCAACATAGCATCAACAATGACCACCACTTCAACTACAACGAAACACAAATACTAAACATAGAACCCAACAAGTCCAAAAGAATGTTTAAGGAAATGCTATACATAGCCCAACACATGCAACAAAAATACAGACATTGCCAAACTCAGCACCATATACTGCAACATAATACCATAAACACACCTCAACACTATACAATATTCATATCCATATATATATTCACATACATACCACTCGAGCACCCCATAACACCACATTATATATAATACCCATAATCATTATTATAAATGTGTGTGTATATATACATATATATATATATATATATATATATATATATATATATATATATATATATATATATATATATATAACACTGTAACAGATGTAGCATATTATAATTTAATAGATGTAATACATCAAGAATAACAATTCTGTAGATACATAATAGAATAATAATAATAATAATGCAACATAAGAATAGCTTTAATATAGACATAACAATGATTTTAGTAACACACAGAAATGGTTGTTATAACATAATAAATATAAGAATAAAAATAGCAACATAAATACAACATAGGAATAACTTTAACATAACACATCAATAATTATAATTTAAAATAACATGACAATGATTGTAATAGTGCATAGCAATAATTACTGTAAAAATAATATAAGTTGCAATAACATAGTGGTGAGTGGCAGTAACATAGATTTAACAAAATATAGCAATAATTAAAATAGTGTACAACAATAACCATTGTAAAATAATGTAGGAACCACAGTTCAACAATTATAATATAGTTTAACAAACAAATACACCATACTATAAGTATATAAAACATACAACAGGCTGTGACCCTGCCATGTAAACAAAACAAGGGAGGTTACTATAACCCTAGTCATAGTGCAATAAGAATGTATACTAGTCAATAAATATATTTAGTCTTGGTAAGTAATAATAAGGAAATACACCCTTTTATAACAATGTATAACAACAATGTGCAATATTATAATGTAGTACATGTAATTTTTACAGCCCTGAGGAAGAGAAAATAAAAATTCTCGAAATATTGGCATAAACTAAGATTCATTTCACCAACATTGACCAAAGCTCCGAAAAGAACAACACACCTCATATAAATACAACCTGGTCGAAAACATCAGCACAACTATATATATATATATATAATTTTGAACGGACCTCATTTTCGTCATCTCCTGGGTAGGATCGATGGACATTTGAAGAAATTTTTCTAAAATCGCGTCATGAGTACGACCTCAATAGCTGATTTCCCTTAAGGGAAATCTGCTAATATGTTATAATAAAGTTGTTTGAAGAAATAGTATGTGGTAAAATGGAATGGAAAGTATTTATTTCCATTAAATATTAACAAAACATAATATCATGGTCAAATATTTTTCTTCTCTACAAACATTAACTAATATTATGTCAATTAATTTCTTTACTCATTATTGAATAGCATTTATACTTATATAAAACATTCGTTATAAAAGTAGCTCAAATTCCATGGTTACATTTTATAAAGTCCATCAATTTAAATAATTACATATTATGAATTATTTTTGTTAAAAATCTTAATACCAATTTAAATAAATATTATAAACTTTTAATTTGTTTTGTATGCAAATTTGCTAATGGAAGACAAGCTGTATGAATGATGACAAACTTGTTCTCTGACCATCTAACTCATCACAAATAATTTGTTGGCCGATTTTCGACAAATGCTTTGCAGTTTTTTTTTAATAATCGAACATTTTTGATAGTATTCATCTTATGTTTAATAACGTCCTTTACACTTGAAGATCTTAAAATTATTCTAAACGAAGAATATTTTTAACACATTGGTGATGTTTTACTCCTCAAAATGATACGCTTCTCTCGAAATATTTATGATTGTGGTTGGAGGGGGGGGGAAGGGGTTGAAACATATTCTTGTGTCTTGTTTTATGACTTGTTTTATGACTATGTGTTATAGTATATTTCTATTGGTGAATTATTTTACACCTTGTAACACCTTGTCCTATCTGATGCAATCTTGAGTACAAATAGGTCACGATGAATAAGTTGGATAGTTGGACTATAGTTTGTTTGAGCCACTGTATGACCGGCTACAGGCCAATCCACTCTATCGCAGATTCCATTCTCTATCGCTCAATCCTCCTTTGTAGAGCTGGCCGCATTAGCACGTTTCTAGTACTCATAACGACAATTTCCTCAAATGTCCATCGATAATACCCAGGAAATGGCGAAAATGAGCTCCGTTCAAAATTATATATATATATATATATATATATATATATATATATATATATATATATATATATATAATTGTAACCCCTGTCTGTACATTGATTTTTTCTGGAAATTCACGATAAATTTTCGTTTCACATGCCATAGACACCATAACTGGATTTTGTTTCTTTCGTGTATGTTTGTTTGTTTGTTACCTTTTCACGCATAAACGGCTGAACCGAATTTTATGAAACTTGGTATGTATATTACTACTAGCCCAACTTAGACTTTAGGCTATATTAATATTCTCTGAGACGAACAGGAGTGGGGGTTATAAGGGAGGCCTGAAATTAAAAATAGCGATATTTCGTTTCATATTGCTTTTTCAGCAAATATGCCCAAACAAAAGTTGTTTATTTTGTTATTTAGAGTAACTTTTTTCATATTCACTTTTGTCGTATACCGAATTATAAACGAGATATACGTTAAAAACTACTGCGGAAGTCAACAATTTTATTTGGCACAAAAACTCAAACGAACTAAACCAAACTCGGTATGTCAATTAGCACATTAAGAAGTATAATATATTAATAACCATACTAACACTAATTGGCCAGACTCTTGGCAACATGTTGTAAACAGAAGCCAATAAAATATTTATCTATCTATCTATCTAATTAGCACTAACGCCTTCCTTATATTAAGCCATACTAACATTTCTAGGGACGGGCAGGGTGGGGGTTATAAGGGAGGCCTGAAATTAATAATAGTGATATTTCGTTTCTTATTGGGGTTTCGGCAAATATGCACATAACAAAAGTTGTGTATTTAGAGAAATTTGCTCAACAATTCTTTTCAATATGAACTACCAGGTACAGCACCTGGAAAAATTAATTTTAATGTATGTTAATATTTTGTCCTTAATAATTCAAATCTATGCACAATGCACAGGAAACGGGAAATATGACAATATGGAGGACAGTGAAGACTTACATAAAAAATTAATTTTATTATTAACAAATCCACAGAAACGACGGGTATTAACCCGTATAACACTGGAATGGGTAAATGTCAAAATATTGTGCAAAGTCAAGCCTTGCGAAAAAAGTACCATCACCATTCAGCCTTAAATGAATTCCCGGGCGAAGCTGGGTATCTGAGCTAGTATATATATATATATATATATATATATATATATATATATATATATATATATATATAATTGTAACCTCTGTCTGTACATTGATTTTGTTCACAAAATTTCACAATAACTTTTCGTTTCAAATGTCATAGACACCATTACTTCGTGTGTGTTTGTTTGTTTGTTTGTTACCTTTTCATGCATAAAAGGCTGAACTGAATTTTATGAAACTTGGTATGTATATTACTACTAACTCAACTTAGACTTCAGGATATATTAATATCCTCTGAGGCGAAAAGGAGTGGGGATTATAAGGGACGACTGAAATTAAAAATAGCTATATTTCGTTTCCTATTGGTTTTTCGGCAAATATGAACAGAACAAAAGTTGTTTATTTTGTTATTTAGAGTAACTTTTGTTATATACACTTTTTTCGTATACCGAATTATAAACGAGATATACGCTAAAACCTATAGCGGAAGTGAAAATTTTATTTGGCACAAAAGACTCAACCGAACTAAATAAAACTCGTTATATGTGTTAGCACAAACGCCTTTATTATTATAAGCAATACTAACATTTCTAGGACGGGTAGGAGTGGGGGTTGTAAGGGAGGCATGAATTTAAAATAGCGGTATTTCGTTATCTATTCGTTTTTCGGCATATATAAACATAACAAAAGTTGTTTACTTTGTTATTTTGAGAAACTTTTGTTATATACACTATCGTCGTATACCGAAGTATAAAGGCGTTATACTCTAAAAATTATAGCGGGAGTCAAAAATTTTATTTGACACAAAAGACTCAGCTAGACTAAATGAATCACTCAGTATGTGTATTAGTACTAACGCCTTCCTTATAATAAGCCATACTAACATTTCTAGGGACGGGCAGGAGTGGGGGTTATAAGGGAGGCCTGAAATTAATAATAGTGATATTCCGTTTCCTATTGGGGTTTCGGCAAATATGCGCATAACAACTCCAAAATAACTCCATTATTATGCGTCATACCGAACCATCGTATAGAATCAATCTTATTGGAAATGTAATGTTCTACATTTATGTTGTTATGTACATGGTTTCTCTATACTGAATATTAACCGAGGATACTTCCATATTTTATTTTTCGGCCATCAGTAACCCCCCACTCCTACTCATGTCATATTAACAATACGCTATTCTATTATTAACCTCTTCATCCAATGGTTAAATACTAAATATTGTTTTCATTGAACCTTTACTTTCTGAGATACATGCCAATACGTTACGTCATCAGTTACGATTTTTCGTTCTTTACTCGAAAATGTTTATTTGATCTATATTATACTCGATATTTAACAGTTTGAGTCAAGACTAAAGGTAATACTTTATATTGAATGAAATGGGATGTGAAATGGTGGGGGGGGGGGTTGGGGAGGGGATTTAGAATATTCCAAATATCTCTGTTATTATAATACGGATTGTAAAATGTCTTGTTAAACTATTGATGTTCTACCATTGCTATTTTATGCATTTTCGAAAATCCGAAATATCTCCGTTGATATATGTCGGATCGAAAACTTGTATAAAACCAATCTTATTGCAAATTACATTTACTCTAATATTGTTATATGCTTTTATTCTCTATCTTGAATATTGGCCAAGATATTCGCGTTTTTAGCAGATTTCCTTTAAGGGAAATCAGCTATTGAGGTTGTACTCATGACGGAATTTTCGAAATTTTTCTTCAAATGTCCATCGATCTTACCTAGTAGATGACGAAAATGAGGTCCGTTCAAAACTGCATATATATATATCTGTTACCGCTCTAGCGGTCACAATTTTTGTTTAATCGTTACCAAACTCGATATTTAGTCGTTTTATGTAAAAAGAAAGATCAAGTTCGTTAACGGCTGAAATCGGACCAGCGGGAGGGGGGGTTTAGAGGGGAGGATTTTCGAAAATTCGAAATATCTCCGTTACTATACGTCGGATCGAAAAATTGTACAGAATCAATCTTATTGCAAATTACATTTATTATAAATATTGTTTATAGTACATTTATTCTCTATCTTGAATATTAACTGAGATATTTGCATTTTTATTAAATCGACGGCTAACGGACGAGAGTGACTTTCGCGCCAAAAGCTCGTTCGGCCGTTTCCTTGATTGCTCGCCTCTTGTGAAATTTATCTATTGTAAACCTTCACGCGGGAAATCTGCTTAGTTTACGCAGCCCCTGTGTGGCGGATTTTTATTAAGTTTGTGTGGATAACGGACGAGGTGAGATCGGCTCTAGTCGTGAATTTCCTCCGTAAGTTAGTTCGGTCGTTTCCGGAACTGTTCGGCTCTCGTGAAATTGGTTTACACACTCGTTACTACTACTGTTATTAGTAAGCAGATTTCTCTATGGTAAAACTTCACGCGGGAAATCTGCTTAGTTTACGCAGCCCCTGCGTGTCGGCTTTCCTTTTGACATCTCGAGTGTCGTGTTAGTGATAAAGACTGTCGGTGTTTATGGGAGGCTGATAACAGGTTGTTGCTAATTGCAGATGCTAATAGTGATGTAGCTGTGATACGGTAGCTGCTACTGTAATAACTGTCATAGAGTAGCTACCTTGGTCTACAAATACTCCACCAGTACTGGGTCAGTGTCATCTCCTTCCATTGCCTCTCTGGCAATCTAACGCACACCGACATCAGATCATTTAAATTGTATTCCTGAATTGGTCGTGACTTTTAGAGGCAGCATATTTCCCTGGGGAGGCCTCGATAGCTTGAGTTAATTAATCCAACACAGGACATTCTTTTACCTCTATTCTTGTTAGTTATGGTCTTATGAGAACAAGACTTGAAGTACAAATAAATCAGATATATTCTAAGACGTATAATAGCTTAATCTCATGAAACGAAGTGGGGGGGGGGGTCATGCTTTAAGAATCCGTCAGACTGCGTACACTAAGCAGATTTCCCTCAAGTTGGTATAACACGCTGGCTATATCATCTCACAATATATTCTCTATTTCCCACAAGTTGGTATAACACGCTGGCTATATCATCTCACAATATATTCTCTATTTCCCGCCAATTATGGTATAACACTCTGGCTATATCATCTCACAATATATTCTCTATTGTCCCACCCACAATTTTGGTAAAACACGCTCCGGCTATATCATCTCACAATATAATTCTCCTATTTCCCAACAAGATTGGTATGAACACGCTGGCTATTATCATCACACAAGATATTCTCTATTTCCCACAAGTTGGTATAACACGCCGGCTATATCATCTCACAATATATTCTCTATTTCCCACAAGTTGGTATAACACGCCGGCTATATCATCTCACAATATATTCTCTATTTCCCACAAGTTGGTATAACACGCCGGCTATATCATCTCACAATATATTCTCTATTTCCCACAAGTTGGTATAACACGCTGGCTATATCATCTCATCAAACATGTTCCCTCTAATTTCCCACAAGTTGTGTAATAAAAACCCACGCCGGCTATAATCATCTCACAATATATTCCTCTATTTTCCCACAAGGTTGGGTATAAACACACCCTGGATAGTCTATATCATCTCACAATATAATTCTCTATTTCACAACAAGTTTGGTATAACAACGCCGGCTATATAACATCTCACACATATAATTCTCTAATTTCCCCACAAGTTGGTTTATATACAAGCGGCTATAATCAATCTCACAATATAAATTCCTCTATTTCCCACAAGTTGGTATAACACGCCGGCTATATCATCTCACAATATATTCTCTATTTCCCACAAGTTGGTATAACACGCCGGCTATATCATCTCACAATATATTCTCTATTTCCCACAAGTTGGTATAACACGCCGGCTATATCATCTCACAATATATTCTCTACTAGCTCAGATACCCGGCTTCGCCCGGGAATTCATTTGAGGCTGGATGGTGATGGTATTTTTTTGGCAAGGCTTTACTTTGCACAATATTTTGACTACCGTCCCAGCAAGTTTGGCTAATGACACGTCATATCTGTGGATTTTGTAATAATAAAATATGTAAATTCAGGCTCCCTTACATCCCACAAGTTCCCCTAGTATAACACGCCGGCTTATTATAATGAGCGTTTAGTGCTCACATATATACAGTCTATTGTCCCAATAAAAGTTGTATGACTCCCGGCTATAGTCATTTTTAAAGCGTATAACTCATTTATACTTCCCACAAGTGTGGTGCATAAAACGGCCGGACTCTAAATCTCACAATATAAATAACTCTTTGTTGATGTGCATATTTTGGTATAAAGCAATAGGAAACTAAATATCGCTATCTCACCTATATCTGGCCTCCCCCTTAAAACCCCCACTCCGCCAAGTCCCTATATGATGGTTAGTATGGCTATATTATAAGACAATCGTTAGTCTCTATTTCCCACAAGCGAGTTTGGTTTAGTTCGGTTGAGTCTTTTGTGCCAAATAAAATTGTGACTCCCGGCTATAGTTTTCTCACAATAACCATTCTATACTTCCCACCAGTACGGAAAAAGTACATAAACACAAGTTACCGGCTATATCATCTCACAAAATAAATAACTTATGTTATGTGCATATTTGCTGAAAAATCAATAGGTAAACGAAAATCGCTATATCATCTCACAATATATTCAGGTCTACTTCCCTACAACCCCCCACCCCTGTTCGTCTTAGAGAATATTAATATAGCCTAAATCAAGTTGGGCTAGTAGTAATATACAATACCAAGTTTTCATAAAATACGGTTCAGCCGTTATGCGTGAACAGTGTAACAAACAAACAAACAAATAAACAAACAAACAAACAAAACAGGACACGAAAGAAACAAAATGTAGTTTAAGTGTCTATAACTTGTGAAACGAAAAGCCGTGCTAATCAATGTAACATCCACAATTTTATATATATACATATAATCCACTTCCCACCAAGATTGGTAATTAACACGCCGGCTAATATCTATCTAACAATATGTTCTCTTATTTCCCCACAAAGTTGGTATAACACAACTGGCTATATCCATCTCACAATTATAAAAAAAAAATTGCAAATCTCCATTCCCACAAGTTGGTATAACACGCTGGCTTATAACATATCACAATAATATTCTCTATTTCCCACACAGTTGGTATAACAAACGCTGGCGTATATCAACTCACAATGATATACTCTTCCATTTCCCACAAGTTGGTAATAAACACGCTGCTAATATCATTCTCACAATATGTTCTCTATTTCCCACAAGTTGGTCTAACACGACGGTCCCGGCTATAAATCCATCTCACAATATATTCTCTATTTCCCACAAGTTGGTATAACACGCTGGCTATATCATCTCACAATATATTCTCTATTTCCCACAAGTTGGTATAACACGCTGGCTATATCATCTCACAATATATTCTCTATTTCCCACAAGTTGGTATAACACGCTGGCTATATCATCTCACAATATATTCCTCTCTATTTCCCACAAGTTGGTATAACACGCTGGCTATATCATCTCACAATATATTCTCTATTTCCCACAAGTTGGTATAACACGCTGGCTATATCATCTCACAATATATTCTCTATTTCCCACAAGTTGGTATAACACGCTGGCTATATCATCTCACAATATATTCTCTATTTCCCACGAAGTTTGGTAATAACCACGCTTGGCTTATATCATCTCACAATTATATTCTCATATTTCCCACAAGTTTGGTATAACACGCTCGCTAATAATCGTCTCACAATATATTCTCTATTTCCCACAAGTAGGTATAAACACGCCGCTGCTATAACATCTCACAATAGATTCTCACATTTTCCCACAAGTTTGTATAACACGCTTGTCTATAATTCGTCTCACAATATATTCTCTATTTCCCACAAGTTGGTATAACACGCTGGCTATATCATCTCACAATATATTCTCTATTTCCCACAAGTTGGTATAACACGCTGCCTATATCATCTCACAATATATTCTCTATTTCCCACAAGTTGGTATAACACGCTGCCTATATCATCTCACAATATATTCTCTATTTCCCACAAGTTGGTATAACACGCTGCCTATGTCATCTCTAACAATAGTACTCTATTTCCCACAAGTTTGGGTATAACAACGCTGGTCTATATCATCTCACAATATATTCTCTATTTCCCAACAAGTTGGTATAACATCGCTGGCGTATAATCATCTCACAATATATTCTCTATTTTCACCACAAGTTTGGTATAAGCACGCTGCATAAATCACCTCCACAATATATTTCTCTATTTCCACAAGTTTGTGTATAACACGCTGGCCTATATCCTCTCACAATATATTCTCCTATTTCGCCACAAAGTTGGTATACACACGCTGCCTATAAATCATCTCACAATATATTCTCTACTTCCCGCGCGCCCACAAGTTTGGTATAAGCACGCTGGCTATATCATCTCACAATATATTCTCTATTTCCCACAAGTTGGTATAACACGCTGGCTATATCATCTCACAATATATTCTCTATTTCCCACAAGTTGGTATAACACGCTGGCTATATCATCTCACAATATATTCTCTACTTCTAAGCCGAAATTTGATGAGTAGGAGTGGCGTTTTATTGAAGACTCAAAACTAAAACATCCAAATAGCTCGGTTAGGCAAAAAGAAACGTATACGCCAACGTTTACGTTTCCGTAACTGTTTGGCTCTTGTGAAATTGGTTTAGAAACTCGTTAATACTACTGTTATTAGTAGGTATATTTCTCTATTGTATAACTTCCAGTGGGAAATCTGCTTAGTTAACGCAACCCCTACGTGACGGACTTTTTATTTTTAATTTTCAGCCTCCAATAAACCCACCTTCTTTGTCATCTTACGTTAAGAATAAGCTAGAATTTCGTGAATCGTCTTATTTCAAAATGAAGTACTAAATGCTGTATTCAACAAATCTTTTCTGGGTGTGATACATGCAAATACGTTCTGATGACTCCCCCCTCCCGTATTTTGGTTTTGGATTTTTAAAATTAGAGTGATTGAGATAAACATTATTCTGGTTCATTATAAATTGCATCACTAGATATAGTAAATAGTTTTCAATAAAATGAATATTTTATATTCAGTAATTGTTTTTCTTTCCGGCCAAGAATATTTCTATCTTTCAGCTCAGAGAGGTTGGCTAGCCTGTTTGTTTACATTTCAGATGCTTCCCGTTGTGGATGTAAATTGTCTGCGAGATTTCTCTTTGTATATAATATTCACGGTGGTGTTAAATGTAAATGTTTCTTTATTGTAAAACGTGAGGAGGGAAATCTGCTTAGTTTACGTAGCCGCTGCGTCAAGGACGGTTCCTCGTTATGCGGGAACTATGAGATAATGGTAGATTTGGCAGCTGATCCTATCCCTGGACCGCGGAGGGGAGGGAGGCTCCAACTAGTATCTCTATGGTATTTCCTACCTCCTTGGCTCCTATCTCTATACACTCCACAGCAGATTAGAATCCCCTTAGGGACATTCATTATTTTTAGCATATTTCCCTTAACGAAATATGCCATTGAGGTAGATCTCATGAAGCGATTTCCAAAATTTGTCTCCAAATGTTCTTCAATCCTACCTAGGGGATGACGAAAATGAGGTCCGTTCAAAACTATATATATATATATATATATATATATATATATATATATATATATATATAAATTTGTCTGTTACCGCTCTAGCGGTCGCAAATATTGTTTAATCGTTACCAATTTCGATATTTAGTCCTTTTATGTAAAAAGAAAGATCATGTTCGTTAACGGCTGAAATCGGACCAGGGGGAGGGGGGGGTTTAGAGGGGGAGAGGAATTTCCAAATATCTCTGTTACTATACGTAGGATCAAAAAATTGTATAGAACCAATCGTATTGGAAATTACATTTCCTATAAATATTGTTATATAAATGTCTTCTCTATTTTGAATATTAACCGAGATATTTGTATCTTTCGATTTCAGCCTTCTGCACACCCCCCATTTCTACTCATGTCATATTACCAATAAGCTGTTATATCATGAACCACTTCATCCAATGGTTAAATACCAAATATTGTTTTCATTGAACTTTTACTTTGTGAGATACATGCCAATACGTTATGTAATGGTGGCGTCATCAGTTACTGATTTTTCGTTCTTTACATGAAAATGTTTCATTCATTTTTGAGCAATATATATAGCATGAAGGATTTGAAGTTAGGCGTGCCGAGGCTTTAAGAGAATAAGTTGGCTTAGATAGAGCAAGTATCGGTATAACTCTACAGAGTTTCCATATTTCCGGGAAAAGCCATTCTGTTCCAACTTGAAGAATAGTCACATGGCTAAACTTGGAACAGAGCAAGGAAAAGTAGCGGGTTGCAACTCGGAGGTTTTGTCATAAAAGTTATCTACTTTTTTTTCCAGGATCTTTTCTGAAAAGTCTTTCTCATCTACAGACACCATGAGAAATCTGGAATTGAAGCAGCTAAACTTTCGCATACAACATAGAAGACGATTTTTAATGATGAGTCAATATCTAACAAATTAAGTAGCACACTGAACCAATTTGCGTCCATTAGTTTTATTTTGAATTATTAACTCCGACTCATAGCTACAAAGGTTCGTGAGGAAGTAGCTGGATAGAGATTCGCCAACAGCTGGAATAAATTATTGCTGACGTCATCTCACATTATATTATCTATTTGTTGCTTAGTATGACTCCTGTAAATACATTCCGCCTCGCAGGGGCTGCGTAAACTGAGCAGATTTCCCACCCGAAGTTTGACAATAGATACATCTACATACTGCTAACGCAATACCTCCGTGACTATTAAGTGAATAAATGCAAGCGTTAATATTAAATATTTCAGTAAATTTTAATAATTTCCCGACGGGAAGCGTCTCAAATGTAAACTAATAGGTCTACCAACCTCTCACCAGAAAGAAAAACAATTAATGAAATATATCAGAATATAACATATTAATTTTATTGAAAATTATTTACAATATTTGGTACTGACCTTATAAGGAATCAGAATAATTCTTATCTCAATCAATCAAATTTTAGGGGGGGGGGTCACCAGAACATATTATAGTAGAACACATAGTTGGCTCCCGCTTTAGTTTTTGGTGTATATCTCGTTTATACTTTGTTATAAAGGAAAAGTGAATATAACAAAAGTTACTCTAAATAACAAAATGAACAACTTTTGCCATGTGCATATTTGCAGAAACACCAGTAGAAAACGAAATACCACTAATTTTAATTTCAGGCCTCCCTACAACCCCCACTCCTGCTCGCCCCTAGAAATTTTGGCATGGCTTGTTATAATGAATGCGTTAGTGCTAATACACATGCCGAGTTTTATTTAGTTCGGTTGAGTCTTTTGTGGCAAATACAATTGTTGACTCTTGCTATAATTTTTAGCGTTTAACTCATTTATAATTTGGTATATGACGAAAGTGTATATAAGAAAAGTTACTTTAAATAACAAAATAAATAACTTTTATTGTGTGCATATTTGCCGAAAAACCAATAGGAAACGA
This sequence comes from Riptortus pedestris, assembly GCA_019009955.1. Classification (NCBI taxonomy): domain Eukaryota; kingdom Metazoa; phylum Arthropoda; class Insecta; order Hemiptera; family Alydidae; genus Riptortus; species Riptortus pedestris. Next base: position 258,386,331 of record CM032228.1, read on the forward strand.
AATATCGCTATTTTTAATTTCAGGCCTCCCTTATAACCCCCACTCCTGTTCGTCTCAGAGAATATTAACATAGCCTAAAGTCTAAGTTGGGCTAGTAGTAATATCCATACCAAGTTTCATAAAATTCGGTTTAGGCGTTTATGCTTGAAAATGTAACAAACAAACAAACAGACACGAAAAAAAACAAAATGCAGTTATGGTGTCTATGACATGTGAAACGAAAAGTTATCGTGAAATTTCGAGAAAAGTACAGAGGTTACAATTTTATATATATACATACACACACACACATAGTTTTGAATGGACCTCATTTTCATCATCTCCTGGGTAGGATGGATGGACTTAAGGAAAATCTCATCATGAGTAGAACGTCCATAGCTGATTTCCCTTTAGGTATATCTGCCAAAATGCAAATATTTCGGTTAATATTCATGATAGAGAAGAAATGTATATACCAACTTTTATATGAAATAAAATTTGCAATAAGATTGACTCTATGCAATGTTTCAATATGGCCTATAATAATGGAGATATTTCTAATTTCCCAAATCCTCCCGTACCCCCCACTTAATCTTTAGTTGTACATACAATAGTACAAACTCAATAGCTAATATCATTTACTGAAGATACACTACCCACCCCTCCATCATCACATGAAATTTCTTAAATCATATTTCTTTATTGGCCAATCTACCTATTGCTGGTCCCAGTCGTAATTAATTGCAGATACTGTATTGGTAGGATTATGCAACTATGAGAAGTAGGGAGACACTGTTGGATTGCTAATATTGAATAAGATCTGAACTGGACTTGTCATTGAGTAAATATTAATGACTGGGCGATAGATGACAAGGAGAAACTGAATTATATTCGAATGTTGGCGAATTTCTCTCTCTCTAATGTCAAGTGGGTTGAAGAAAGCTAGAAGAGATTGGTGCTCACTTTCTGCTAGTTATCAACAGGGAAATGGCTCTACTCTATGTCATAATCAAGATTTCTGCTAGTCGTGTCGTATCAGCCATCATCCTTATATCAATTACCTCTGCATGATACATTTCAGCTGGGGTTTCTTTTGACAAAGTAGTTATTGAGGTTGCTCACATGATTCAGCTACATGTAAAATCCTTCAAATAATAGGAAATGGGTGGATAAAAAGACCCCCGTCCTCCAAATACCAAGTAATAGTGAATATGATTGACCATTAAAAGTATTTTAAACTAGTACTATTTTTCAATTAGTAATTATCAACTTGTACCTTGTGACATTTAAATTTCCCTTCAAGAGTTCAAAACTAAACAAGTTACAGACACAAATAAAATTATTCTCTTACTCATGTTATGTTATGATATTTGCATCTTATTCATGTTTCATTCATAAACAATACTCTCTTATATAATAAACAATTTTATTTGAAGCTTAAATACCAAGTACTGTTTTCAAGAGACCTTTATTATATGAGATGCATGCAAATATGTTCTGTTCATCCCCCCCCCCTCCCATCTTTAGTTCTCGGATTACTAAAATTTGAGTGACAGATAAAAATTATTTTGATTCATTATAAATTACAGTACTAGATATAGTAAATAGTTTTTAACAAAATTAATATGTTATATTCAGATATATTTCAGTAATTGTTTATCTTTCCGCTCAAGAATATTTCTATCAATCTATTCAGCTCTGAGAGGTTGGCTGACCTGTTTTTTGTTGTCGTTTTTTAACACTCAGATGCTTTCTGTTGTAGAGGTTATTCAAATGTAAATTGTCTGAAAGATTTCTCATTACCATTTGCATTTATTTACTTAATATTGACAGTAGTGTTATGTGTTAGCAGTATGTAGATTTATCTATTGTAAAACTTCACGCGGGACATCTGCTTAGTTTCCGCAGCCCCTGAGTGACAGACTTATTTTTCTATTGCAATAAACGATTTAAATTGTCGTATTGATTTGGTAATTGATGTGTTATTTGTTGTGTTTTGTCAGGATGACGAGCCTCCGGAGATCACGTACTGTGTGGTGGATCAGACGGGAACGCTGTCCCTCCACCCGCTCACCCCTACCCAGCCTATGCCCCCTGATGAAGAACTAGAAGCTAAGTTTGCTGAGCTAGTAGAGGAGCTCGACCTGACTGCACCTAACAGGGCTGCTATGATGGGACTATCCAGGGAGAAGAAGTGGCAGATATACTGCGGACAGAAGAAAGTAACTAACTTCTTACTCTACAATACTTTCTTTAATACTATTAGCTCCAACAATCCACCTTGGAAAAAATTTGTTTTATTATTTACTTATTTATGGGCATTACATCAATGGTGATTGCCCTTTAAAGATTCAAGAATTATACAAAGTCGAATAACGAGAGTAAAATTAAATTTTATGAATGAAAGTAGTACTAAATAATAATAATTATAATCGGAATATCGAAAGAAAAAAAATGTTGATGAGCATATTTGGAGAATGATTGATAGGAATTGAATGGTTGAAAATGGTACTTTTGACGATGATTGACTTAATGTCCTCCTTTAATGTACCGGCTGTATATAATATATATAAACACACACTCACACACATATAACTGTATTAATTGTATTCTATGCATATAATTTGAAATCTCATTGAAGAGAATGTTCCAAGTTGAGCAAGTGGCTCTGTCTGTCTTTGTCGTTAGGTATGAGTGAGTTGATTTGGTCTGGCTGATTCTAATTCTCGAGAGAACTAGTTCTTTCATAGAGTTTCTGAAACTTGATGGCCAAATGCAAGTCGTGTTCTTGCTAAAATTTTGATGCTCTACAATTGTTGTCTATTCATTTTCTATTGACACAAATATTAAGGAAGCTTTCTTTTAGCATTTTCTTGTTTTGAGCTTGGAGTCAATTTTGAAAAAAGGGCTGCATATTCAGCTCTTTCTGCTCTTGTGGACACTGAAGGCCTCTCCACTAAAAGTCTCCCTAAGATCCCACACCAATTTTACTGTAAAATTAAAGAAATCTTACAAAGTAAACTTCACGAACTATTTGGTGGGGGAGGGGGGGGGGCGAAATTTAATAAAAATCCAAATGATTTATACAGTCATTTATTGGCAGACTAATTCGACGCCCAGTTGCTTCGTCATCAGGAGCACTATACAACACATGGTAAATAGCACAACTACATTTTGTGGTAGGAGCTGCCTCTAGCTAAGTCAGCCATCAACTAACTAAAGCAATAGGGTGGGTCATCTCAGCACATTACAATCTACGTCAGATAAGTTGGGTACGTGTAGTCTGGCTACTAAACAAAAATATTACAATTACATAAACATAAGTAAATAATTAAAATAAAAACAGTAAAGTAAGTTTTAAAAAAAATGCACGGAGCTGAGGTTAGCCATGTGAGTTAAAGCATGTGCCTTAATCTCACATGGTAAACCTTGAGTGGCGAGTTACATTCCCTGTCTGGCCAATAGGAATTTATTCGGGGACTCATTAACTCATTAAATAAAATCCTTAGTCGCAGCCTGGCTAGAAAAGGGTGGTTAGGGTGGTAAATAACCCGTCCCAATTAGCCATAGTAGCAAAAAGTGGGCATTAAGCAATAATAGTATAATAAAAAAAAACTCATAATTCAGATGGTTTTTTTCAGTATTTTTACTAACAAGCTTTTTCCTTTTTTTTTTATAATGCGCATATTGCCATTTATTTTCGTCATGTTCATCGTCTTTTCTCCTTCCAATATTCTTACATTATTGAAGTCAAAACCGTGATTATGATTGATAGTACAGTCTAAAGAAGTTTCATTCTGCTCATGATCAACATTTATAAAATGTTGATTAATTCTTTTTCAAAGTAATTCAAATTATTCTCCTACATTAATTTAATTGCAATCCATAGAATTAATTTTATATGCATTTATTCCATCTCTTCTAAATTAAATGGTATATTATATGAATGAAACAATTCTTAACTCTGTTATGATATTTTTCCTATATTTTGGCATATTGAATTGTTGGTTTTTTTTTCAGTTTTTATGGGCTTATAAATGTACTATGATTTTATTTCATCATGGTTTTCATTTGAAGTTCGAGTCGAAATAGAATTGTTCATTTAGTTTCTGTATTATTATATTTTCTTTTGATTTTTTTATATAGTTTTTAAAAAAATTCTGCAATAATTTCATATTCTTGGTAGATATGGTATTGGAATCTTTGTCAATTTGTTTTATTCTTTTGTTATCAGGTTTATTGTATGTATTGATAGTTTGCAGTTTGGGATGTTTTGAGTCGTCATTATTGTATTTATCTTCAGTCTTTTTTTTTTTTTTTGGTTTAAATAGTTAAAATTATCTTCAAATAATTGTCAACAAATTAAAAACTTTTGGGTTTAACACTTTCTTTTTTTTTTTCTATTTTATTTATCTTGCCTTAGAATCTTTGAAAATCATTGCTTCAGGTCATTATTTCACCTTATAAAATATATTTTCTTATGAGAATTTTTTTTTTTTGTGAGTGAATTACTCGACTTGTTTGAAAACAGGACAGCAAAACATAGAGTACATTTTATCTTTTTCTTCAAAAAATACAATCAAAATTAATATGATCTATTTATTTAAAGCTTTTATTTTAATAAGCGATAGCTAATATATTTTATTTTATTTTTAAGATATTTGGCAAATGCTTCAAATTTTGAAATATTTTTTTTTCTTGTACATATCTATAAAAAATGTTAACGTTTGTTATACTTGCTATTCATACCAATTAAAGACTTAGTCCATGCAATTTTATTAATTTACTCCGTATTGATTACTACTATTCATTATTCAAAATACTTTATTTTAATATTCGAAAAAAGATATTTCATTTTTACTGTGCACATATCCTTCCCGTATTTCCTGTTCAACCACTTCTTTCTTTTCTTCAATCCATTGCTTATTAAAAATACGTGGATTATTAACCTACAAAAATTAATTTAAAGAGTTTTTTATCCTTGTGAAATGGATATCTGTTCTTGATACTTTTTAAAAACTTTAATAAATCTCCAGTAGAGGCAGGAGATGACTAAGTCGTTAAGCATAGATCCTGATCCTGAGCACTTCTATTCATCTCATCAACTTGGTTCATGTTAGCGCAGTAATTATACAGGTTGTGTTTCAAGATTATTTGTCCTCACTGACAAAATGAATTAAGGATCACAAGGAAAAAAAAAAAGAAAGTCATATGTAGCTATGTGCATTAATGCTCTGTTTAGAAGATATTGGGCACATATAATTGGATAGGATAACACTAGGTGCAACTGCTCACTAGAAACGTGTGCTGCACATTCTAACTAACCTTATTTGTACTATGTCGTCATCAAATTCAGTTTGTAAATAAAATTAATCTTCTTATTATTATTATGTTTTATATATATATATATATATATATATATATATATATATATATATATATATAAATCCGACTCAAAGGATAGAGCCATATTAAATAAATCATATTTTTTTATATTACTAATTTGAATAGTTTTGGTTGCTATTTTTAGTTTTTAATTATTATATTTTCTAATATTCGAATATTTGTTGAGATTCCTTATTAATAGAGTTAATGACTTAATTGACAATAATATTTGTTGTAGGATCTGACGGGAACGACTGACTTATCCCAACTGCCAGAGAATTATATCGAAAGCATGAAGAGTCTTCCAATGGTAATAATATTCAGTTCTTAATATAATTAATTTTAAGAGCTTTGAAAATTAGGCAATGTTGCTCATTTAAATTTAAGAAAGAAAAAGAAAAATATAACTACTAATAGAACTATACAAAAACACAACATATTGAAAAAAAGAGCAAAAACGCAACAAATACAGAACAAAAATGAAAGAAGAAAACAAAACATGGAATAAAACGCTATGAAATATTAGATAAAAATATACAAGCAGAACAATATTAAACAAAAGTCACAACGCAACAACTAGTAGTATATAACAAAAAACATCAATACCAAATACAATTAGAAGCAATAAATAGTATTTAAAAATGTTAAAGATAGTGATAAAAGCTAAAATAGTTTTTGACATTTAAGACATTAAATTAATAGATAAATAAAAACACATTTTTATAATACAAATTTTAAAAAGAAAAAAAATCAAAAGCATGCACGCCTGCACACACACACACACACACACACGAACGCATGCACACACACACACGCGCGAACGCATGCACGCACACTGACACACAAATACTTAGTCACACACAAACACTTAGTCACACAGACTAGCACATACAAACATGCATATATATTTGGAATTGTAAAATTATTCATTTTGGTTAAAAATGCATTTTTATTAATATAATTAATCATTTCTTCACTATACAACTTCTACTAAGCTTTTGATGTATATGATGGATGAACTTATTCCTTAAGTGTCAATGATAAGCTTGAAAGAAATTGATAATTTAATGTAAAGGTATGAATTTTAGCTTGTTTTTTTCCAATGGCTTGTTAAGTCAATGAATGGTATAGGACAGAGAGTTAATGGTGCTGAAGTGTATTTGATATTACAATCAGAACTATAGAAAGAAAATTAATTTATTTGTATGCCTGCAACAAGGACCTTTATAGTTTTACCATTCTGTTCATCATTCATTGGCCAAGGGTCTTTTCTATCAGTAGACATATAGATGCAATGGACTTTTACTGCAGGGGATAGATGCAAAAACATTATGCCTGACATCATCAATTAAGATTTTAAGTTGTTGACTCAAAAAATGTTTATATATCAATAGTATACTTCATATTTAACCATTTTATTCATCATTAAACATTAAATTTGTTAATGGCTGAAATCGGACAAGGAAGAGGGAGGAATCAAAAATTCCATATAACTCCATTATTATGAATCGGATAAAAAACAAAAACAAAAAAAAAACATAAAATAATCAATCTTGTTTCTGTTTTAATTTTCTAAAATTATTGATTTCTACATGTTTTCCCTAATTTGAATATGAAGCGAGTTGTTTTAGCAGATTTCTCTCTAAACATTCTAAGTGAAAATAAAGATCACGGTTGTTAAAGGCTGAAATTGAACCAGTAGGAGGGGGGGGGGTTTAGAGGGGTAATTTTAAAAATTTGAAATATATCCATTATTATACGGCATCGAAAAATTGTATAAAACCAATATTATTGCAAATTTAATGTTGTATACACGCTGTTATATACATGTTTTCTCTATTTTCAATATTAACCTAGATATTAGTATTTTTTAGATTTCAGCCTTCAACACCCCCCCCCTCAATTCTTCTAATCTTCCAATTTTCAGATGGAGTGAGTGACTCAACAAATACCTCATGCCCAGTGTATAATTCATTTATTGTTTAGATAGGTTTGTTACCATGGGGCAACTGTGAGATGAGATCGACGAGAGCAGATGGGAAATATGGTCTGCTTATGGAGTCTTTCTCTGAACGATTATTATTGATAATTTGCCACTAAACAATCATCCAGAGCTTATTTCACTTTCTGTTACAGGTGAGCTCATCGGGTGAGGGGTTGGAGGAGACTGAGGTGATGTCGAGGACTCGGACCCTCGATGCAGTCAAGACTGCTCTCCGTACTGAACCCCATTCGTTCGTCCAAGGTTTCCTTGAAGGGGATGGCCTCTCTGCTCTACTAGCTCTCCTCCAAGCTATGGACTATCACACTGCTCAGAGCACTATACACACCTCGCTCATCGGATGCATCAAAGCGCTCATGAATAACTCGGTAACTAACTCTCACTAATCGACCATTTCATTTGCTATACTCCAAATCTCTTACATCGACAACAACACCCACCTAGCCTCTCAATATGTCATTTCGAGAAAAATCTCATCTAGGGACTACATCACTTTCTTATATCATATAATGTTATATAATCGAGATTTCCTCTTGTACTTCATTACATTTCAAAAGTATTTCATTTGATGCTAATATGTATTATCTCTGTTCCACTCCATCGAGTTTAGAATAGATCATAGTCTATAAAAAAAATGTAATTTATAGATCATTTCATGGTAAACAGGAACAGCCTATACAGTTTTTTTTTTTTTAATTTCTAATAGGTACAACAAAATTTATAATTTTTTATTCGCCCATAGTAAATTTTGCCCAAAAGAGGAAATGCGCAACTAGACAGTACCACACTTCTAAATATTAAAATTCAATATTATAAGACTAGTTATGCTGAATATATGCATACATGATGCCAAAACTGGTCAGAAATAGGCTCAGGAAAGACCGAAACAGAGAAGTCTGTTGAAATTCGTAATCCTAAAATTGTTTGCAATTATAATTCATCGTTTACACCGTAGAAGGAAGTAAATAAGGTAGATGTCTTTTCATCTATTGAAAGCATACCACAGCCCGAGGAACAACTCATGGATCCAATGGAATATTTTTGTATACATTTTTGGTCAAGAATGTTTTTTTGGCATTCTAAGAGAGTTTCTTACTGGATGGTCACTTATATTGCTATTGTCCTCATCTGGCCCAATATTTACTAACTTGTGTCACTCAAGCAGTGTCAGCTACTTTAAAGCCTCATTTCAAACAAATAGTGGTTTTTACATAATCTATAGTTTCATTCTTTTTTTTAATAAATAAGTTAAAAAGTGTTTGTAAAAATGATTTTACTATGGTAGAATGGGTATTTGCTTAGGCTGCATTATACGTAATTCAAATTTAGTAGTTAGGCCCTTATTGGCATTAAATTGCCCATTTTTGGGTAGTAAAAAAATTGAAAAGCCAATGTTCGTGGGAGAAGATTTATTGAAGCATGCATAAAAATGTTTGAAATAAACAACAAAATTGAATAAAAAAGACACGGATAGATGAGGAGAAGGTGATTTTGTAGCCAAAGACTCATTTCTCTTCTCGACATTTATTGATAAGCTCTACATGTTTCAGTTTGTCTCTTGAGGAGATTACACTAGCTAGCATATATTACCTTCTGCTCAGTGAGCTAGCTCAATACTCCAGTTAAACATGTAGACATCTTTATTAAATGTATCGAAAAGAGAAGCGAGTGTTTGCCCACCAAACCACCTTCTACCAATCTATCCACATTTTAAGGAGATAGAGTCACAACATTAATAATAATATTTAAAAAATGTAATACGAAAAAAAAAGGAAGGGACTATATAAGTATATAGTTTGGAAAAATTCATTTGCAAACACATTCTTTTGTCAACTTTTGGTAAAATCTCTAATTGACCGGAGATTATGTAAGTAGATTTCATTATTCATCATAGAATTGAACAAAATATATGAAAACTGTAACTGGGCCAGTCTTGCTCCAACCACCTCAATTTATATATTGTGTTGGCTTTTGTGAGAATGAATGACTTGCGAGCCATTCTTGTCACTAACTAAAAATAAATGAAACTGAAACTTGAATAGAGCTTAATAACTTTTAATTGTTTAACTTAAGTGATATAATAAACATTTTTTGCAAATAAATGTACTGTTTTTCAGACTGGGAGAGCGCACGTGCTGGCCCACCCGTCGGCTATCAACACGATAGCCCAGAGCTTAGGCTCGGAGAACATCAAGACTAAGACTGCTGCACTAGAGATATTGGGGGCAGTCTGCCTTGTACCTGGCGGACACAAGAAGGTCCTAGATGCAATGACTCACTATCAGGCGTTCTCCTCTGAGCGATCTAGGTTCCAAGTAAGTCTTCCCTACATTCCCTTTATAGTTTCATAACATATGTTCTCAGGAAATAAAATGTTTTTCCATTTAGTTACATAATTAAATTTATTCTAATCTTAAATTCATTTTACTTATTAATACAGAGGATGACACGAATGTTTTGTCAGTTGTTGTGCGGAATCGCTTATCTGTCCTCTTCCCTATCACTCTTCAATCATTAACCAGTCATGTCTATCAAAAAGACCAAAGTATCTGTGCTATTCTATTAATATGAATTCAGAAAAATTTGAATGGGGGGGAGGATGTTTTGAATGAATAGTCTGTACAATGCTGGTTTGGGCATTACTAGATCGGTGACACCAGCCTTGAAGGCGAACCATCTTCTGGATGCCAATCTGAGTCGAGCATTGACTTTGAGAAAAGGGAAAATAAATTTGCCTTTTATCTCGGTGAATTCAAACTGTATTTACCACATTCAATACTTCAGTGTTTAGAAAGGAATTTCCTATTAGCAATTTTCCTTTTTACACTAGGCCTTATTCACTCACTATTCCTATTAACGAAAACCGGTTTCCACATGGCAGAGCTGAGGGAGTAAAGGAATTTAAGGGCTTACAGTGGTTTCCCATTGTCTTCTGCATGTGTCTATGCAGCAGATTTCAGGAAGAGTGAACAGATTCCATTCTAGTCCATTATTCGATATGCCAGTCTTCATCGGCCGACTTAGGATGGGCGTTTGCCAGTAGAAGTATTCAGGCTCATGCTACAATAATATTGTGCAGTTACTGGAATATTTTTTGTTTCGATCCATGAATATGGAGATATTTATGATCTTGTTTTTCGACTCCTTTTCCTGATTGATAATTATCACATATTTTACTTCTTATTCTTAAAGTTTAAATAGTGTGTTCCATTCACATAAATTTAAAGTTGTAAGTGTTCATTTTTCATTTACAAATGCCCTCCAAAATATTGAATATAGTGGTAAATACAATAGGAAATGTTTTGGGTATGTGTAGGTAAGATATGGGGGAGGGTTGTTTTTTTAATACCTTATTTTAGCTCATTATTTGTGAAGACAGTGTATTTTAGCAACTGACCAAAGTTCGAAAGGTATCCTTATTTTAATAAATGAATTCTTTTTAATTTCTAATCGAATTTTTAAAGTATTGATTATTACTTGTAGGGCATAGTGAATGATTTGGATAGATCTACGGGTGTGTATAAGGATGACGTGGCTCTGAAAACTGCCGTGATGTCGTTTGTGAATGCAGTCCTGTCGTACGGTCCTGGGCAGGAGTCGCTGGAGTTTCGGCTGCACCTCAGGTATGAGTTCCTCATGCTCGGCATACAGCACGTCATCAACAAACTGCGCAAACATGAAAACCAAACCCTCGACAGGTAAGCCAACACATTACTTACTATCTCCACTCTTCTTTTTAAAAAGCTAACTACATTCGGCAAATAAACTCATCAAATCCTCTTCTTTTGTAGGCATCTGGATTTCTTTGAGATGATCAGAAATGAAGATGAAAAGGAATTGGCAAGGAAGTTTGAGATGGTAAGTTGGTCGCTCGTTTTATTCAGCATATCTTTTGTCTCGTTTGATTGGGACTGGATTGGACATGTGTGAAGGCAGGTTTTCTATACAGTAGAAGCTAATATATATAGTAAAACCACTTAAAATATGTGCCCTAACTACATATATATCCATTTAAAAAAAAACAAAACAGTTGTTTCATAATATAATGCTTGGCTCAAATTAGAATATTTAAAAAAATCTTGGATTTATGAATTAGGTGTGAGCTATGGCATTGGTCTTAATAAACTTGGATAAGTTTGAGTCGTGGGATGATTCTGGACCTAATATTTTTTTTTATTTCTTCTACATATTTTCATGGGAAGGGTCGCCGATAAAACATTTTTTTCGGCCCGAACTTTGTTGATACTGCCCTACGAGGTGGTATGTAAGCCAAAAAACATGAATGCCAGTATCAATATAGTTTGTGCGGAAAAAAATGTTTTTTATCGGTAACCCTTGCCATGAAAATATGAAGAACAAGTAAGGGTCATTGATATAGTGACATATTCACTAAATGAAATACTCAGTCCACTGGCTAGAGAAGGGTCACAACCTCTCCTCATTAGCCCCATTTCCATTATGTCGATGTTGATTAAATAAATTTTTAAAAATTGTGTCAATTTCTATAGGTGTCTTCGAAACACAAAATTTAAATAGTGATAAATGAAATTTGAATCGAATATAATTCTGATATAGAAATGAAATTTTATCACGAATTAAACCGAATTGTGTGAAACAGAAAAACAATTAAATTCATTGCCTGTTTCTGGGCATGCCCATTGTAAACCCCTAGCCTTTGCAAGTCCAAATTCCGGCCTTTCATTCACATCTGGCCGAGGTTCCGTCTACTTCTCATTCCAGCTGATATACCAAATACATTAGTTTGGATCTGCTTCCAATAATATTTTAATTCTGGTTGCTCTCTCCTATACCAGGATGCTTCCCTGCATTCCCTAGTAAGAATCCACATAATTGTCATACATGTAAATTTGTAAATTTTCCTTCATGGATCGACTTTTAAAACAGTAGGCTTTCTGTATGGATTCGGTCCAAGTTGCCATATATATTACTCCCTCTAACATCTCAGTTGCCTTAGCCATTCTACAATCTCAAAAACCGATGTCTCCCAAGACAGCCTGTCTCCCCAGTCAGTCTAGAGGTCTTATATACCCCCCCCCCCAATTATTTTTAGTGATAATAACTTATCAGAATTTATAGGGCTGATATTTTCTGGTTTTGTTTTTGATAACTGTGTATAATATTTTTCAGGATCAAGTAGACATGAACAGCACAACATCGATGTTTGACGTGCTTCGAAGGAAAGTGAGCCATACTGCAGCATACCCTCACCTCCTGTCGCTCCTCCAGCACCTCCTCCTCTTACCCCGTATGTAATCCCATCACATCAACTACTCATAGAATCGTTACTGCTCGTTGCTAATCGGAACGTTCCTTTCTGCTTTCTAGTTGACTACGGTGCTCTGCCACAGCATTGGCTACTCTTTGACAGGATTGTTCAGCAGATTGTAACCCAGAGTGAATCTGGAAGTAATCATGACATATCGATTCTTGATATCAACGTTAAAGAAATTGTTCACTTGTAAGTAGCATTCAGTATATTCTAAGTATTTGCTCTGAAAATTTAATAGACTAAATTCAATATAATTGTTATCTATTATATATGTAGTTGGGCAGGTCACAATGTTCTTATTGCTTAAATCTCTACAAACAATCCGTAAACTCTTTTTATTCCTATTACTCTGCAATTACATATTTGGTAAACATGAAGTTAAACAAACGGTTTCACTTGAATCCTACTTATAAAAACAGGAATTTAATATTTTGCATTTGTTGGGAGATATTTTTGATGGCTGACAAATCATCCCTTTCAGCACTATTTCAAATGTTAATAGTATAGAAAGAAGTATATTTAAATAAAATAGAAAGTATATAGGGTAAAGTGCAAAAATCGAGTACTCGATACACAAATAAAATATACGGAAGAGGTATATATGTGAATTTTCCAAATTTTATAAGCCCTTATTTGCTTATGATAATGAAAAATTGTAATTTTTATAGAAACGAGTTTATTTGTTTATTTTGTTTTGTTTTGTATGGACTTGATATTGCATCTGTTTATAAACAAACAAATTAAGCTTCCCTCTTTCTGAGGCTACCTCTCTCATCTGACAGTTTATTGGTAGCATTTTTAAAAATTTTATTTATATATTATATGAAAATTTGATATTTTAATAGGCATAAATTTAGGAGATATCCCTGTGAGAGAGTGCAGCTTATATTTTATCTTTATTTTTTGTACAAGTGATAATTCACAGTTCTAATTGAAGACTTCAGGATTAGTCTTACAATTATTTTTTTGTCAGTCCATATTCTTTTAATGTCTTGACTGTTAGCAGATTTCCATTAAGAGAAATCACCTATTCAGGTCGTACTCATAACGTAGTTTTCGAAAAATGTCTTCAAATGTCCATCAATCCTACCCAGGAGACGACAAAAATGAGGTCCGTTCAAAATTATATATATATATATATATATATATATATATATATATTTGATGGAGGACTTGTCTCAAGCTGAACAACTGCTCCTTTACTGCAGCGTTTTGTTTGTCATGTTTTTTTTTTTTTTTGAAAAATAGAGGTAGCACGGCTCGGAGTTTGCCCTCTTCTGGTTGATTTCTGTTCATCCGAAAACAAGCTCAATGATCCAGAATAAAAGCATGCTTGTAAGTTTCTCAGTTTTAAAGCAGATTTATTGCCAAAACGTCACTCCTAGACTTATTATTTTGTCAGTTTGTTTGATACTGAAAATTGTTTGCCCATTCATAGTTGTAATTTCCTTCTATACAAATTTTCCTTTTTCAATTATAGCCTAGTCGATCAAGTGTTCGGCTGAGTCTTTATCTTTTGCAATAATAACTACATCATGATCAAATGCACTGCATGAAATGATCTATATCATTGTATAGCATAGTCATAATTAGGAATAGAAAGAAAAAAAATTAGGAAAAAGAGAAAACCAAAAAAAAAAAAAGTGAATAAATAAAAAAAGGGGAAGGGAAAGGGAAACCAAAAAATAAAATAATAATAAATAAAATTAATGTTTATACACCCTGCTAATGTAGGAAAGAAGTGAGGAGTAGTGTGTGTCTGGAAATTGTAGATTATAGTGTGTTGTATATATTAATGTCTTTTAGGTGTTTAATGATTGAGTCTAGGTAATTACTGTTATCGGTCAAATGTTCCTGTAAGTCATGTCGAATGTCTGAATTGTCTCTTGGTCGACAGTTAGTCAATATATGTGATGAACAGTTAATGTTTCGTTGCAATGTCTACAAGTCGGTGTGTCCTTGTTTGTCATTAAGTGTCCGTGGGTCAGCAACGAATGGCCAATGCGTAGTCTGGCCAGCACAACTTCCTCTCTTCGTCTGCTCCTGTTACTTGATGGCCATTTCCTGTTTGTTTTATTTGTCTAAGTTTATTGTCGTGTGTCTTATCCCAAGATTGCTGCCTCTGCTGTTGTAGTGCCTTAATGCATTCGGCTACTACGTCTCGGTGGTCTGCACAGTTTATGTCAATGTCTGGTTTGCCGATGTCTGTACTTTCCTTAATGTCTGTATGTCCAGGTAACCATAAAAGACTAATGTGTGTGTTACTAGAGTTTAGTCGGTGAAATTGTTCAAAAATTTTGATAGCCAAAGGATTTGTCGAGCAAATGTTGTTGAGTGTATGATGTGAGCTTAATGAATCTGTGCACAGTATTATTTCATTTTGGCAGCTTTGGACTCTTGACAAGGCTAATAGGATGGCCTGAAGCTCAGCTGTATAAGAGCTAGATACAGGCGTCAATTTTAGCTGGTAATTATTGGGGCCAACTATCGCAGCAGAGCCTGAACCATTTACTGTCTTTGAGCCATCAGTATAAGCAAACACACTATTAGCCTTGTCACCCAATACTGACCTAAAATAGGCACTGCACATGTGTTGTGATGTTGGGTTGGATTTTTTGAACTTGCCTAAAGATGTGTTTATTGTAAAATTTTGAATACGCCAAGGAGGATATGGAAGTAACTGGAGAGTGTACATGTCCGTGTTTGCTAATGGTATTTGTGTAGTGTAAAATGTATATCTGATGGAAAGTGGCCTCGGTCTAGTTCGGTAAACCAAATATTTATTATAATGTGTATTATGTAGGACTGACGTTGAGCATGGAGTATTTAAGAATTTAGATCTTAGGACATATTTTATACATAGTTTTTTCCTCCTGAGATCTAAGGGTGGTTCGCCAGCCTCCACATAAATGCTGTTTATCGGACTAGACCTAACTGCCCCTGTAGCCATGCGAAGACCTGTGTTGTGGACAGTATCTAACATTTATAGAACTCTGGGACGGGCTGATGAATATGCTATGCAGCCATAATCCAGTAAAGACCTGGTGTAGGCACGATAGTTTTAGCATAGAATAGCTGTCCGCACCCCACTTAGTATTGCTTACAACTCTTAAAAGATTCAAGAATTTCTTGCAAGATCTTTAATGTGGGGTATCCAGGTTAATTTTTTATCAAATGCTAGGCCTAAAATTTTAATGCTATCCACATTTAGAATAGGGGCATTATAGATGGTAAAATTAGGAAATGGAGAATTTCTTCTTTTAGTAAATATTATACTCTTAGATTTCCCGGATGAAAACTTCATCCCAGTGTGAGATGACCAGCTCTCTAAATTTACTGTTGCACAATGGAACATGATTGGTCATAGGAACAAGAACAATGGTCAATAAATAAATCGTCAGCATACAGGCAGTATTTTACTGTTGGTGAAATATATTCATGAATTGAGTTCATGGCAATGTTAAAGAGGGTAGTACTTAGTACACCCCCTTGTGGTACTCCGTTTTTCTGTAGGAACCTGCCAGAAAGAGTTGTTCCAATCCTGACTCTAAAATGTCTATTTCTTAAATAATTTATAATGAAATTAAAAATATTTCCTTTAATTCCCCAGTCCAGTAAGGTTGTAAGAATTTTTTGATGCCAAACTGTATAATAAGCCTTTTCTATGTCCAAGGCCACTGCTATTATTAACTCTCTATTTAAGAAAGCATTGAGGACATCATTCTCCAGCTTTGTCAGATGATGCATGGTTGAATGGCGTTCTCTAAAGCCACATTGAAAGGGAGACACCAACTCGGAATAATCTAAGAACCAGTGCAGATGTTTATTCAAAATTTTTTCAAGCAGCTTACAAATACAGCTGGTGAACGAAATGGATCAATAATTGGATGCAATCGTTTTATCCTTGCCAACCTTAAGGACTGGAATAACAATGGATTCATTCCAAGAGTCAGGATATAGCCCTTTCTCATAAATTTGATTATAATACCTCACAAGATGGTTAAGGGCAGGGTCGGGTAATTCTTTTAACATTTTGTAACTTATTCATTCTTGTCCTGGCGTGGAGTCTCGTGTGTGTCGTAAGTGCAAGTTTCAGTTCTTTAAGAGTAGGTCACCTTGATTATATTACGATGCAAATATTTGGACAATATTAGGTTTTGTACTTATATGCACTATGTTCATTATTGTTCGACACTCGACACAAACTATTCGTGTTTCAGATTAGCGAAAGAGGAAGAATTAGTTGCTGCTAGAAATAAAGCGGAAGAATTAGAAAAAGAAAACTCTGAAATAACAACTAAATTAGCCAAAAAAGAACAAGAACTAGATCTTAGGACTCAAGAAAAGGTATGATTTCTTGACAATACTTTTTTTTAAATTAATAATAAATATTTTACGGATTATTGTTAATTTTTTTTATTTGTGTAGTAAGGTCCATAGGGTTTCCAGCCAGGAAAGAAAACTCATCTAATTGTTTTTCAATATATTTTCCTCTGAGTTCTAGACATTTAATACAACACTTAGGTAACACTACTACACCATGAAAAAAATGTTCATAGACTGCACCTGCTTGGACTTCCTCCAGTGTGTTGAATGTCCTGCTGTAAAGCTCAGTTATAAATTTGAGAACCAATAGACGCCTTGAGATTTATCCATATGAACAGTCGTTGCTAATGACTCCTCCATGGAGAGGGCACTCCTTCAACTTGCACTCCCTTTACTCTCTGGTTGACTCTCACAACTGCTCAAGTAAAACTCCATAATGCGTCCTAGTCGCTGCCTCCTCTTCCTTTCTTTCAAATCAATCAGCAGTATTTTTCTACAATCCATAAATGGTGGCCATTGACTGTGTAACTTATGCCTTTAGCAGAGGTGCTTCTCCTGGTTGTCTCGATCCGTTTGGCTGAGTGGCTCATAATATAGTATCCGTAGTCTCATTTACACTTACAATTGAGCCTAATCAATGTTTCAGTATTATTCTCATGTACAACGTCATTGTAGCAGTTAAAGCATTCCTCTTTTTGAGCACCAGAAAGAATTTTTGGAACCCCTCTTCAACCCATCTTGTTAATATACAAATGTTCTTCAATTATCCTCAGAACATCAGTTTTTGAAAGACCTGACCTTCCTGCTATTTCGTTGTTCTTGAGTCTCCTATCAGACATATAAAATTGTTTCAGATTTGACAGCTTCCAATGGTGGCCAGGACTCAGGTTGTCTCCATGATGCTCTCGCCCTAAATCGATACTAAATACTTCTGCCCATTCTTTTATAGTATATCTTTTTACAATAAGAGAGGGGGGAACTGCTTATACACACCATTTAAGCGATCTTTAATTCGAATGGGAGTAAGGCCCTCTATTCAAAAATAGAGTTTTAAAGACTGAACATAGTAAAAGTACAAAGTTTCCTTGAAGGCACTGCCCGAGAGGAGTGAAGAAGTGCAGGCGTTGCATTGGAGTCAGCAGGCATAGGCGTATGTCAAATAGAGCAGGCCGGAAATTTAAGACCTTACTACATATTGAATGTTAATCACTTAATTTGAAACAATGTAACATCTCTAATTTGTTTCGAACTATTATAGGAAGATTTGGAAGCGTCTGTTGCCCGAGTGAAGGAGAGGCTGGAGAAGGAGACAGCAGCACACCTGGAGGTGAAGCAGAGACTAGGGGCTGCCGAGGACAGACTCCTCGAGATGGAAGACAAGCTACAGCTGGAACTGCGAGAACGGAGGAAACTAGAAGCTCTCCTCAGTGAAGGCTGTATTCCTGATGATGCTAAGGTATCTAACATCCTCTAACCCCTTCACCAAACACTCGCATCAAATCTATCTCCGAAATATTAAAGTTAATCATACACATAATAACGTATATAATAACAAAATCAAATCATGCAGGGGCTGCATAAACTACGCAGGTTTTCCACTGGACATCCTGCTCATCTATGACTACTGGATTACTAAAATTAGAGTGATTGAGAATATTCTCTTTCATTATAAATTACAGTAGTAGATATAATAAATTTCTAATAAAATGAATATATTATATTCAGATATATTTCAGCAATTGTTTTTCTTTCCGGTCAAGAATATTTCTATTTATGTATCGAGCTCTAAGGTGTTGGCCTACCTGCTCGTTTACAATTCAGACACTTTCTGTAGTGGAGATTATTAAAATGTAAACTAACTGAATCACTTCTTATGGTTTGTATTTATTCATTTAACATTGAGGGTAGTGTTGGGTTACCAGTATGTAGATTTTTCTATTGTAAAACATCGTGTAGGAAATCTGGTTAGTTAAAGCAGCCCTCGGGTGACAGATTTTTTAATCTCATTGCCATTTTCCCCTTGATATATTCTGTATTATATCATATCTGTGAGAATAAAGTAATTCTTTTAAATTTCAGGTCGAAGGTCTGAATATGGTGAACGGTCACGAGACGAGAGTGTGCCCTCCTCCTCCGGCTCCAGCACCACCCCCTCCCCCTCCAGGCCCCGCCCCTCCTCCTCCCCCTCCCAATTCGGCCCCGCCCCCACCCCCTGCTCCTCAACGCCCGGTCAAGAACGTCCCTCAACCTTCGAACCCCCTCAAATCCTTCAACTGGAGCAAGCTGCCTGACACCAAGCTGACAGGAACTGTTTGGTCAGAATTGGACGATACTAAACTCTACACTACTATTGGTCTCGATGCTATCGATAGGCTATTCTGTGCATACCAAAAGAATGGAGTTGCTGTAAGTATATTAAACAAAAATGACTCATAATTATTTAAATTAATTTGCAGTTTTGTTAATGCTGATTTAAGCCATATTATTTTTTTTTTTAATAAAAGGTAAATAATTATAATAATAAAGAAAATAGAATGAAAAGTTTTCTCGGCTAAAGGATTTTAGTTACTATTACAACTATGGTTCTGGGGTATTGATCGTGCCTTCATGCCCGACATTTGACAAGATGTACTTCCAGCTTCCCCTGAGACTGAAGAGTTGTGATCTTATTCATATACCATCTATCTTTCCCAGTATTTGGTCTTCCGTTCCAGGTGCCTTGGGGTACTTCTTTGTCCACCTGTTTCTTAGAGGTTTCTTCTTCTCTGTCTAGATGGACTGGAGGGCTTCCAAATCTCTAGTCCATCTCTTCATCCTTTTTAGGGCATATTACTCTTCAGTCTCAGAGGGCCGAAGTCTCGTGGATCGCCAGCCAAAAACATGAAGAGTCAGTCAATACCCCAAGACCGTAGAATTCTATGAGTATTTTTAATTTTTACTTTTATTTGTTCCACATGTTTTGAGATTCCAGCTCTTATTTGAGGGATTTTCAGTTCTTAAATGTTCTCCACAGTCCATTTAATCATTATTGAGATACTCAGGTTTTGAGCATGTGATGCTATTTTATATTATAGTAAGGTTCTACATCTTATGGCTGTTATTTTTTTTTTTTACTTTGATCCTAATTGTGTTTATTATTCTCACACTACCTCATATTCTATTTAATTTATGTTATCATTATTAGTCTACACAGCAGTGATTTAGCTATTCGATGAATTAAGCTCGAGTTATCTTTAAATAAAGTCCTTAGTTCGTGGAAACATTCATTTTTTCCTTTTTAAAGCAAATGTGATTTTTCTCTAAATCACTATTAAAATTTGCAATAATACAGTGTTTATTATTTTTCACTGTTTGTATTTTTCAGAATGATGGCTCAATTGAAGACCTAAGGCAGTTGGGGAAAAATAAGACCAAAATCCTGTCTGTGATTGATGGAAGGAGAGCTCAAAATTGTACTATTCTTCTATCAAAGCTCAAACTCTCTGACGAAGAAATCACCAAGTATGACCATGCGGCATATTCATTTTCTTTTAAACCTATTATTTGAAGTACTGTTATCATTAGAAACTAAACGAAATGGGTACTAAGAGAAATTGGGCAATCGGCACACGCTTCTCCACACCCACTGCAAAAATAACAAGAACTAAAAGGTTATATTGCACTATAACAAAATATTCTAGGTTACAAAATCCAGCAGCATTCGAAAGATCACGTAAAAACCTTTGAACAATGGACATATGAAGCAATGTTTGACAATTGTACCATGAGCACAACCACCTTTCCTTAGTGGAAATCAGCTAAAGGGAAATAAAAAAAATATCTTAGTGGGCCTCTTTCTTTCCCTATCGCCAATAATCACACCCTCAAATTCATTTGAAGAGAGCAAAAGTTGTGCTGAGATATTCCTAACGTTTCTATCTTTATTTCTTTTTACACCTAATGGTTCTGGAGAGTCTGATTTTGTTAATGTTACAAATTAATTAAATGTTGTAAATTTTACAAACTAATTTTTTGTAAACTGGAAAATCTATTCACATTTTCACATGTAATCAAATATAAGTTTCCAGGTAATAGTAAATACCTCCATTATTACGGGACAGATCAAAAAATGTAATAATACCGTCTTTTGTTAGTAGAATGCTGCCTTTCACTCTTCTCTAGCTTGAAATACCACAGATGTTTGTATTTTTAGCATATTTTGCTTCATGGAAATTAGCTATTGAGGTTGTACTCAAGACACAATTTTTTAAAAATTTTATCACATATCCATCCATCTTATCTAGGAGATGGAAAAAATGAGGCCCATTCGAATATATATATATATATAGTAGCGCTCTAGTGGTCACAATTATTGATTAATCATTACCGAACTCGATATATAAAGATCAAGGTCATTAACGCTGAAATCGGAAAAGTGGGAGATAATTTAGGGGGGAATTTCAAAAATTCGAACCAATCGTAATGTATATTTGCCTATAAATGTAGCTGTATTCATATTTTCTCTATATGAATATTAGCCGAGATATTTGGATTTTTTAGTTTTCAGCTTTCAGTAAACCCCCACTCCAACTCATTTCACATTAACAATTAGCTTAGTCGAACCTGGAATAGGGTGATTTAGGGGTGGAGCAACTCAAAAATTCAAAATAATGTTATGAGTTCGATCGTAAAATGTTATAGGACCAATGCTGTTAAACTATTGATGCTCTACAATTGTTGCACTATTCATTTTTTGTAAATGAAGTATTCGAGGAGTTATTTCTACTTTTTTGTTTTCTGCTTTCAGAAACTGCCCCCCTCCCTTCAAATCATCTGTTGTCTACATAGAAATAGTGAATATGTGGTGATATGAGGTCAAAGTGTGTTATACCATCACATAGGAAATCTGCTTAGTTTACACAGCCCCTGTGTGATTGCCTTTTTTAAATTTTCCACGTACCCAAGTACCACATAAAAGAATAGATATTATTCACAGTATTTTGGTTTTGTGGAAAGGCAATTCTCATATTATAAATGCTTGTATTATGCGATTTCAAATATCATATATTCTATTAACATCATTAAATGGGAGTCTACTGAATATTGAAAAAAGAAATTGGCGCATCCTTAACTATAATGTATGGTTTTGCATCCTCGATCTTGTACATTACTATTGAATTTAAACTTTATAATGATTGCAATATTAGATACTTATGTTTAAATATCTTATTATATATATTTTAGGGTTATAATGAGCATGGATTCTCATGACGAAGTACCTCCCGATATGGTGGAACAACTGCTGAAATTTACGCCGAGCTCTGAGGAAGCTGCACTCCTTGAAGAACACTCCGATGAAATTGACTCTCTTGCTAGAGCAGACAGGTTCCTCTATGAAATATCGAAGTATGTCGACCCAACTTATCATTAATGAATTTAATATTTACTTAATAAGGTTTACAAAGAAAAATACTTTCTTCAAAAATCTCAAATTGTACTAGATGTATTTCACCACCTACTTTTCTAGAAAGTTTTATTGCTGGATAGCTTGTATAAGGCAAAAGGAAACCAATACAGTTTTTTCCCGAGGAAATGAGAATGGGGAAGTGTTGGGAGCACCTCACTAGGTATAACCTACGTGTACAAGAAAAATGTAAAACCAGATATTAAACCACAAATATTTTGTTTGTTCTGTAATATTCATTCATGTTATTTGAGACTTTGTGATAAAACCACTTTTCAATTGGTACTAATTAAATATCAAATAACAAATTCTAAATATGTGAGTTGATGTAGATGTCGAGCTGTCACTGCCTCCCTGCCATGTCTAGCAAACAATTATAGTGAATTTTATACTTTTTACTTTATACCATAAGTACATATATTATTTTGTTTAACATTGAGTTTGCACCACTATTGCCCACTCGTCGTTTTTGGAATAATGGGATACGAGATCGTTCGACTTGAATCCATGTTCCACTCAACAGTTGACAGATTTTTTTTCATCACTAGATTAGTGTAATTGGTCATCATAGATATTTTTATATCTATGTTGTAATAATATCTTATTTGAATAACTATTTTATAATATTAATTTTTTATTTTATGACTAGATTACGATGTTAATGTTTTATTCGTGAAGCATTTTATGTGGACATGGATGAAAATAAAATTAAATCACCTGTTTTACCAATGTTTCAGTTAGATTTATTCCCTTTATCATGGCCTATACTTTATAAATTTATATACATTAATGTTAAAATGCAATAAAGATATAGATTCAAATTTTATAAAATATTTAGACATAGAGCTTACTAGCTTTACATTTTAAGGAGTAGCATGACTTGGTTTAAATGCTGAAAAATGACATCCATTGGTCCGATATAAATATGAAAATGATTGAGTCTATATAAGATTTATGAATACAATTTGCTCTGTAATATTCACCTAAAATCGAATTTAAAATATAACAAGTAAAATGAGGCGTATTAAATACTCACAGAGTTGTCAAAACGGCTAAAAATATGTCGGAGTTAAAACATATCTTCAGCACTTTGGCAAATAAATTTGCTAAGGGATGAAGAAAAGTTTTCCCACTAAGAAGATTTTACTTTTCCACAAAGAAGAAGATTTTATTATAGGGAATATAGGGTAGTATTTTCTTCATCGCTATATTTGATAACTCCCACTTCCAGGACCCTAAAGAAAATAATTCAGGTTTTAGGTTAATGACATAAAGCAAATTTTATTCGTAAATTAATTTTTCAGCTAGCATTTAAATCGACTTATGTTAGACTTTTAACTTTACAGCTAATAAGATCTGTGTCTAAATCAAGTATGCAATTTTAATATACATCTTTATTTGTATTTTATCTAAATTTATAAATTTTAGGTCCTGAAAGAGAATAAATTTACTTGGAATGTTGGAAAAGTTGGTATTTTAATATTATTATCATCCTTCTATATCTATTCTACATATATGTGGTCACTTATTTAATATAAAAGTCTTGGATTGGTTCTACGTCGCTTATAAAGATGATTTGTATGATATTCAGGATACCTCATTACGAGCAGAGGTTGAAATGCCTCCATTTCAAGAAGAGGTTTGCTGTCTGGACTGGTGAAGTGGAGCCTCGGATAAAGGCTGTGATGGAGGCTTCTAGGGAGACATCTAGATCACGGAGACTGAGGAAGATCCTCGAACTAGTCCTGGCGCTCGGCAACTACATGAACCGTGGAGCTAGGGGCAATGCTTCGGGCTTCCGGCTAGCTTCGCTCAACAAGCTAGCTGATACCAAGTCGTCCCAGGCCAAAGGCACCACCCTCCTCCATTATTTGGTCGAAGTTTTACAGAGCAAGGTAATCATTTAGAACAGATAGTCATTGTTTAAGATTAACAAATCTATTGAGTTTGTACTAATGGCAACATTTTTGTAAAAATGTCTACCCAGGAGACGAAGAAAATGAGGCCAGTTCAAAGCTCTCTCTTTCTCTCTCTTGCCCCCTCATCCTGAACTGATTTCAGTCATTAACAAACCTCGTTTCCTTCATCTTCTAGGTAGTATTGATTGACATTTGAAAATTGTGACATGAGTACGATCACAATAGTTGATCTATGCTAAAATTTTCTGTTAGATGGGAAGGGAGCCGATATGAACTGTTCAGTGAGTACAGAAGGGGAAGGCTTAGTGATACCTCCTCTCTCACATAGAGTCTTACCTCCCAAAATTATTTTTTTGTTTCAGTTCAAAGATTGCCTGAAACTAGAAGAAGACATGCCACATGTGAAAGAAGCAGCTAAAGTTAGGTAAGATAATTAATTTCTTTTTCTTGTCATTTGTTAAAAAAAAAAATGGAAAAATCATTTGTTTAATTTATTTCTTTTATATATTCTGCCAGGGGTTACACAACTAAAACTTCTAAAATACAACTTTACTTGTTTATTTTAGCCTGTAATGTTTCAGAGTATACTACCACCTCTTCAGGAACCAATTTCTCCATTTAAAACCATACACCCACGTGCATATACACACGCACACACCACACACACACACACACACACACACACACACTCGAAAATTGGCTCCTGAAGAGGTGGCATTATACTTCATATATATTACTGTTATTGCTACTGTTAAACTTTAAAGCTGTTATACATGCCTTAATATCTTACTTTTAGAGGTCACAAGATAAAATGGAGGCAACCCAATGCATCCAAGCAATTCTACAAAAATTCTCATTCAACAAAAATTGAGAATATCTCTCTTATTATGAGCCTGATCATTTTACATTAGCAATACACCTATAAATCACATAGCATCTTATGTCAACCTTTAATACGTGGTAATATTTCCGTCAGACAAAGAGGAAGACGGGGGGAGGGCGGTTAGACAACAGGTGAAATTAAAACTTTCGAATATCTCTGTTATTATGTGTCTGATAGAGGAGAGTTACCTAATAAATCTTGTTGCAAATTTAATTTTCTAATATTATTGTTATATGAATGTTTCCTCTAAATCAAATATTAACTATTATTTTAGTCCAGAGTAAACCTCCTACTATTGCATTTTTCCGTTTCTAAATATGTGGTTTAATTTAGAGTTGTATGTGCATAGGCTTCTCACTGCAGGCAACACCTGATCTGTGTGCTACAACACTTCCTTCTAATCCTATTAAAGTAAATAAACAATAAGTTTCCTTCCACTTCATTTAAAATTATTTCATATGAAAGTAATATACAATATCTCTGTTTCAATACATCGGATCAAAAAATGTTATAAATCTTAATTTATAAATGTTCTTATGATAAACAAAAATTTGTCTACACATTTGTGTCGAATCTCTAAAAGATTCAGAATACGAATAAATTTGCATTTTTCCTTCCTCTGAACTCTTCCTTCTCCCCACCCTTCCTCCTTCTCAGTCAATTTTGATCGAAATATATGGTAGGGAAATTACAAGTAAAAATGGAGAATTGATGGCGCAGATCTGCAGTTTGAGGGGAATCTGCTTGCTGTTTATGGAGCCCCTCTGTAACAGTCATTTTTAAATCAGACGTTGTTCATCTTGTAGATAGAGTAATAGTGACAACAAACCTATTCGTTTATGATTCAATATGAGAAATGTTTTGGTGCAGCATGGGCGAACTGGAGAAGGACATGTCACAGCTGAAGGCAAACCTGCGTGAGGCAGAGAGAGAGCTGGAGTTCCAGAGGACACAGCCTGCTATAGCTGGAGATAGGTTCTTACCGGTCATGAAGGAGTTTGTAGCTGTTGCTACCTGCCGACTCACTGAGCTAGAAGATATGTTCCACGATATGAAGACCAGGGTAATTATATAAATTAATTGAACTATTTAGGTGTCTTTCTTGACGCCTTGTAGATAGTTTGAGCAAATTTTATTTGAATAGAATCAGAAAGTGATTGTGAGGTAAATCATGTGAGTTGATTGAAGCCCTGGAGAGACGAATTCCATTCTTGCCTGAACAAATAAGATTTTGTTTAGCGACAAACACATAAATAAAATCCTTAGTCCCACCCTGGCTAGAAAAGGGTGGTAACCTGTAGATAACCAGTCCAATTAGCCTTAGTTGCAAAAAGTGGACGTTAATAAATAATAATAATAATTATTTATAAAGTTGTTTTCTTTCTGTGAAATACCAAAAATATATCTATGTAGAGCACAATAGGCATTTTATTATTCCCCCTCGTCCATAATATACAGCAATAACAATATAAAAATAAAACTATGTCGATTCTAAGAGATCAATTGCTAGAGCAGGAAATTCAAATCAAAACTCCCCTCCCTCCTCACATACTGAAAACTCTTTAGTGAATCTTGAGGAACTTGATCTTTAGTTTTCCATGAAATGTTTAAATATTAACTTTAGTAAAAGTCATATTATGTATGTAAGTGTGCGTGTGTGTGTGTGTGTGTGTGTGCGTGTGTGTGTGTGTGTGTGTGCGTGTGTGTGTGTGTGTGTGTGTGTGTGTGTGTGTGTGTGTGTGTGTGTGTGTGTGTGTGTGTATGCATGCACACAAACGCACATATAAATAATATGACTGGTACTAAACTTAATATTTAAACATTTCATGGAAAACTAAAGAACATGTTCCTCAAGGAAAATCTGTAAAAAACTTGAAATACTTAACACACCTTTTATGAATTTTCATAAAAACATCAAAGAAATTGTTCCTACTTTCTTGTTATCTAGAAACTTGATACCATACATTAAAATAGAAACTTGTTTTTTTAGAATATTTGAAGTTACTGTTAAAGGAAAAAAAAAAGAGAAATAAATATATGCTTCAAAATTGTTCTACGAGGGTTCAAAAGTTTTTAGTTAAGGAACTTCTCTTATTGTTTTGTATAAGCTATTTTCCATTCAGCTTGGATTCTCATTTTTATTAAAGTCATAACGTGTAGTTTTGTCAGTTAATGTCCAAATAATTTGTTATAACCCAACCAAAACCAAAAAGAAAAGTTTTGAGATAGAAAAATAATTCCGTTGTATGAATTTGAAAGATATTTTCCTACTGGTGATCAATTTATTCATCTCATTGTATAGGAAATAGTATCCTCTCTATTTACTTATTTATTCTCAAGTAATGAATATTGAATTTAAAATTATTAAATGGGTTGTGTATTAGGTACAAATGTTAAACTTGATACTCCTATTTCAGTTTGATCGAGCGGTGAGGTTATTTGGAGAAGATAACAGTTCTATTCAACCTGATGAATTCTTTGGTGTCTTTGACACTTTCCTTGTTGCTTTTATTGAAGCTAAAGCTGATAATGAAAATAACAGGAAAAAGAGAGAAGAGGAAGAGAAAAGAGCTAGGCAAGAAGCCGAGGTAAAACAAATTTGTATTTTATTTCATTTTTCTCTGCAGTATATCTCTTACTAAGACTTTTTTCTATTCCTTGTATATGTATATATTAACTTTGTCTTAGAAAATTGTCATGCTCCTATTTAAGCCTATTAGCTGCTACTAACTCAGCGGTAAAATATTATCCCAAGATTGGAAAGTTGAGTTATATGTAAACTGCCATGCCATTATTTTTTTACCATTCACTTATTTATTTTTTAAGTTAGCCTGTAGTCAATTTCTTTTTCTGATCTTTGTATATTGGTTTAAATAACAATATTTAAACCGATAGACATTAAAACACGATTTCATAGATACTTCTTCAGTTGTTCTAAATGTAAAGTTTTGATGTATATATATCAAAACTTTACATTTAGAACAACAGAAGTACAGAAGTATTAATATACTCTTCAAAAATTTTACATGCTAAGAAAATACAATTTTTATAAAAATTAAAATGTAAGAAAACTATTAAGAAATACGTTCTTATTTTAAAATTTTATAAGCTGCGAGTGGTGTTTGTTTGAACAAACCCCTAAATCTCTGTTTCCTTTATTATTCTTGTAATAGACTCAGAAGATTATTTGTTTGAGTTTCCAATGAGGGGGAGAGCTGACAGCACACCAAATTGAAAAATAATAGATTTAGGGGTTTGCAGAATAATTGAGTTATTTATAAAAACCTCTTTTTAAGTATGTTTTACTTTATGTGAAATTTCAAGTAAGAGTTGTGCTCTTCATGAAATTTTGCATGGATTCAGAATACGAAATAAAAATGAGGGCTTCCATTCTATTTATGAAATCAAGTTCTAGTCAACATAAACCAAAGTCAACATTCCATTTGAGATTCTTGGAAAATAAGCGGAGAGAAAGTGATTCGAATTGATTCTCTATCCCAAGTAAGAAAGAAGTTATGGATGCGAATGTTTTGTGGGAGAGCCTGTTTATTAATCAAATAGAATAAATATAAATATTGTTAATAATTACTAGTTGATGATGATGGTAAATCACTGATGGTGATATATGCTAGGAAGCAACAGTCTTGTCAAAATATATTCCATGTATTATGTGCGTAAGCACTATTTCTGAGTTGCTAGCTCTGCAAGGTTTACAAAAGTATGCGTCACTTTAGACAATTTTTTTTTTTGTAAATAATATTATCAAATAGCAAATTTGGTGAAGGATTTAAAAACAAATTTATTTCAAAAATTTGTGGCTTTTCATTTTTGTCAGCTTTCCACCATCAGTTTTTATTTGTTTATTTATATATGATTTTCACTGTTTTACAAATATTTATTTATTTCATTTATTTATTTTCCATATTTTGATTACCTTGTAATTGAAGTATATAATATTAGATATGGAAATATACTTTGTATAACTGTTACCAAAATGTGGGTATTTGAATGTTATTCCTCATAGATGCGGAAATTGATAAGATGTAGGAGAAAGACTTCAGGAAACTCGAAAGTGGAGTCTTGGACGAAAAAATCTCTTGTCAACAGATGGGATGTGATTTTCTGATATCTTGATAAATGGGCAATATGAGGTGACACAGTGCGTGGCTTTTGGTTGATGTCTTGGTTGAGGAGTAAGGCCCACACTTAACATTTCGATATGTAGATTGCTCTTGCTCAGAAATATAAAACAACAAAAATATAATTGTACAATTGTTAATGAAAATGTTTATAGACTGGAAATGAACGATGCATCCTGATTAAATTAGCATTATCTGCTCGAAACATAATGTGTAATCCAAACGAAAAGCAAGTATTTACCGCACTGCAATTATCCATTGCTATCGAGATATAGACAGTGTTTTTTGGTACTTTCAATTTTAAAGTCTTTTTTATTTTGTAATGGAATTCGATTTAATTTTTTGTGGAAGTTACAAAGATTTTTATTGTTCATTCAATTGAAGGTTTCTATACACACACTGCTAAAGTCATACAAGAAATAATCAGAGACATAATACTTTACAGAATACCCTTAACAACAGTTGGAATACAATAACAGCCATTAGAAATAGTGTAGAATTCTAGGCCATTAAGAAATTTTACTTTCCCGTGTGTAACAACTAACCAGTATTTTTTGTAAGCAGTTTTGAAAATGTTTTTCTTTTAAAATATATTGACTTTACGAGTTATCCCAAAAATAAAAAATTGGATATTCCAAGACAATTTTCCGATTCACAAATTATTATTATTTTATTAATAAATAGTAATTAAAACATATCTATATTAATAATATAAAATAATAATTTTGTAAATATTATTTGTGAAGATAGAGGGAATATTTTCTTGAAATATCTCACTCAATCACTCCGGTTAATATTCTCTTATAAAAATAAAAATCTGATGTCATTATCAAATGACTTTCTTCTGCTTCTATGAATTAAATAAAATTTCTATGGTTGCATTAATTAGTCAAAATTGATCTTTAACCAAACGGATAATTGCGTAAAAGCCAAAAAAATTTCCGAACATATTAGTACCTTTAATTAAGGAAGTAAAAATGTTTCATGGCACGATTATCTTGAAATAAATATGACAGACATGTTCACCACTCAAACCTTTTTCTGTTGTAATTGTACAACTATAGTAAAATGACCTAGTTTTTCTTTCAGCATTTTTCTAAATTATTCAATTCAAAATTAAACAAAAAAAAAATGGAAGTTACTCTCATATATTAAAAAAGTAATCTCACATTGCTATTGGCAGCTAATTGGGTTATTTGGAAATTTTTCAAGATGGCTCTACTTTAAGTTTTGGAGCTGACACAACTCTTAGAATTCCTTAATTTGGTTAGATAAATGATTTTTGTTACATACATCATCAAACGACAAAGATGTGCTTCCGAGCTCTAGGGTTTAATTTAATGAGGAAATATTTAACATATCCATAACAAGCCAAAACCAACTGCATATTGATTTTAATATCCTAATTTAAGTAAGTATTCATTTTGAAATTTAAAGTACCAAATCACATTGTTAATATCAAAATGAATCTTTAACTGCACTCTTTTATTTCGGCTGGCACAGATAAATAAAATTAAACAGCACAATCTTGCTTCGCTGCTGTTGCTGCAAATTGAAAACACATTGGGCAATGTATGTGTTTTGCGGTGGAAGGACGGGATTCACTTGGTGATGGTTCAGGCTTTCACTTTATTCCATCAACACATCATTTACTCAGAACTAAGATTGTATTATATACATATTCAATAAGCTCTTATTCATTAAAGTTTGTTTCATGTTTTTTTTTTTCTTTTTTTTTTTTTTTTTTTTTTTCATGCTTGAAATTTATATTGAAGCAAAAACATTATCATCATCTGCCTTCGTCCGATGAAACGTTTGTCTATTTATAAATAATATTAGTTGATGACTGGATGGATAACATGATGCAATAAGAGACAAAGTGAGAGAGAGAGAGAGAGAGAGAGAGAGAGAGAGAGAGAGAGAGAGAGAGAGAGAGAGAGAGAGAGAGAGAGCAGGAAAGAAAGAGCAAGCAGAAGGAACAATCAATAACAGGAGAATTCTGAATTGCAATAATTTAAGGGTTTAATTATAATTATATAAAATTTAGATAAATCCAAAGAGAAATGAGACAAATATTTAGAAAGAGATAAATGATAACTGATTTCGATATGGAAATTACAATAATCAAAATATTTTTGCACAGATAAATGCGTTTTTTAGACAAGAAGTGAGGTATTTTGAAGTGTAAAACAAGAGTGTCCTTTGTCACCTTATTTGCTGGAAAAGGAGCTGTTGGTGTACAGATTAATGGGAAGTCAGTTCATTGCACCAGATTTGCACACACCATTCCACTGGTGACAGGTTCTCTAGTCATATGAATGCTATCATTTCTAAAGATCGCCTAAAATTAGTAGAAAATCAATTGACATAAAACAAAAGTATTACTAGTAAAAGAAACATAACATTGGAATTGCCAAATATAAGGATTATAATGGATTAAGTGAAGGAGTTTTGTATTCTAGGAAGGTTCATTGCCAAAGAGAATGGTAGTGGAGCTGTAGTCGGTATAAAAACAGCAAGGCTTGCATAACATAAGGACCATTTCCAATTACAATCATATATGAATAAATACTAAAGAAATGTTGGGCAAGTTAATCATTTGGAGCTTTATGTGAGCCGAAGTTGGATTCTCCACAAAACCGAATATAATCTATTTGAAGCAAAGAAAATATCTATTTGATCAGAATCACAAGAACAAGTATGACTCAAAGGAATTTAAGCAATAAAAATCTTGTCAAGGATGCGGGGGGAGGGGGTATGAGGGTAATGCTTATTAGGGGAAATCTTAAGGGACAATGATTTCATGAGTGCCAGCCTCATGTGGAGTACGAGCAACATAGTATCCCACTTCTACTAACTAGCAAGACTCTCAACCCCTTCATCAGGGATAGTCTTCTCCAGTTCCATATCTTATGGAATTTCTCACATCTCTTGAGCAAAAGGTTACCCCTGAAGAAGGCAGATGCAGAATTGCTTAAAATATGGAGTGGAAGAGTAAGTGATAAAACAGATTGCCAACAGTTATATCGTATATGCTTAAACGGTGTATACAAAAAATGATGTGGGCACCACGTGTTAAATTGAACAAACAAAATGTTTGGTCGAACTTCACTTAAAACTATTTCACACGATATACTATACCTCTGTTGCAATGAACCAGACCAAAAACTATTACAGAACATAATTTATAGATCATTTATAATATCTCTAACATGTATGTAGAAATTCACATTTCTTTTTTTTATTTTACCCCTCTCTAAACCCCTCAGTGCTCAGTCAATTTCGATGAAAAGAGGAAGTACACAACTAGACATTAAATCAATCCCGAATATAAAATTTCAACATCCTAAGGTAAGATGTTTTTGAGTTGCGTGAAATTTGTACAGACCTACATAAGATCAGACTTTTTGCCAAAGCTAGTCAAACTGGATTCAGCGGGTCGAAACGGATAATTTCATCAATATATGAAAACTAAACAATTCTTCTGATTACAATAATCAATGTAAAACACGTATTAATCTTTTTGCTTCAGTATAAATATTATGTTTGATTTTTTTGGCATTACAAATTATGGAATTTACAGATAAACACATTCGTTGGGCAATCAATATAATTTAGTTTATGATTTGTACAGATGAAGAAGCGAACGATGGAACGGAAAAATTCACGAACGACTGAGAAGAATGGGCTAGTCGGTAGTCCGGGGCTTCGGAACGGCTTGCAAGCTAATGGAGGTGCCAAGGGTGAGTTTGATGATCTGATCTCGGCGCTAAGGACAGGGGATGTGTTCGGGGAGGACAAGATAAAGCGAGGGAGGAGGTCTCGCCTCAATGCATCTCCACCTCGACGTAATAGCCTCAACAGGGATGACTCGAGGGAGAGGGTCATTCAGAGGATATAGTCACTAGCTCAATAGTTGCACGGAAACAATAAACCAACCATATCAACTATTCTCATATTCACTTTCAGTAAATCACCATAATTCAGAGTTAGTCATACTTCTTGATAATAACCAGTGTCAGGCGATTACTCGACTAAATATGAGTTAATATTCAGGTTTTTGTACAATCTATCACCCATTTGTTTTTTTTTTAACTTTTATTCATAATGAGCTTTTGTTAGCATTCACTGAATATTTATATCAGTTCATGATTTCATTTTATGTGAAGAGTATCATTGTAGAAATATTTTGTTATCCTTACTAATTGTAAGAATGACGTTAAAATTGCTCAACAAATATTCAGTATGCTGCAATTTGAGTTCAGACTCGATTCCCACACTGAGGAAGAAATGAACCATTCGGCCCAATCTTATTAAAGGCTTTTCATGGCGAGCTTCACTCAATAAAAATGGTTTTTCTCTTTCCACATTTTTATTTTGCACTTGTCATTTTTATTGAATGACTCTCTTTGAAAACTTGACATACATTTGAAATTCGTTTCTTGGAGTATGAAATATCGAGTGAAGAATCCTTGGTGTATCAGAAGTCGGGGTTTTACATTCGATATACAGACTGTTTCCGTTTGCATCGTATTGACCCTAGTCCTTTCCTATTGTCATTTTGTAATAGCTTTATAATTCGTGTATATATACTGTATTTGTTTATGTTGTAAAGAATATCAGATGGAATTTGTTTACCTTCATTGCTGCCATAAATATAAGCTTTAATTATGTAAAATAATTCTGGCTTCTTGTTCTGTTTGTTTAATCATTATTGTTTACCATTGGTTATTGAATAACATAGTTTTGTCATTTTGTTTATAATATGTTTATATGTTAAGAGCTCTGATTACTTTCAATTGTAATATGTTTAGCTGAGAAAAAGAAATAATAAAGGCACTGTAATGCTTTAATAGCTTTTCAAGATGGAGTAGAGATTAATATTCGTCAAAACTCTTCTCGATTGATCTATTTCAATCTTATTAATAAATATACCTCTTTATTTAGGGTTTAATCAATCCGGAATGCTCTAATTTACAATATTAATAATTCTAAATTTTCTTAGTTTATCCACTATATGTATGACCTAAATATCAAAATGATAGTCACTTTTGCCATTGTGATTATAAAAGGTTTATTATTTTCTTTTATGTGACAAATGTGAAGCTGTAGAATATGTGTTCAAATGATGTTTTGGCATTCTGACTTATGTACAATGTGGACTCTCATTTATTAAGCATATTCTCGTAATTTATTTAGAAATGAATAGGGATTGGCCAATTCCATTTCTTTATTTCCTTTCAAACTTTAATGAAATGTTACAAGTAGGTATGAATTTTACTAAAACCTACTCATAGCAATTAATTGTGCAATAATAATTAATTATTGCATAATGTAAATCCTCGAGTCGATTTATTTTTAAATCCCAGAATAGACGAATGTTTGTATACAACTATAAATGAACAACAGCTGTTATTTTAAAAATCAAAATATACATTAGGGCAAGATTTTTTAGTAGTAATTATTCGATTAAATTTAGTTTTGTTTAGTTTGTACTGTAAGGGAGTTGGCCCTGTACTAAACACGCCAGGTTCAAGTCCAGACACTACATATTGGAATGCATTTAGCTGTGCAGTTAGACCGGCCCTTACTCAGCATTCTGAACCAAATTGAGTAGGTAATAAAGAATCAGCGATGACAGGGGCCTGTAGTACTGTGGCAGCCCTCGGCCCTTCGCCCTACAACGGCTATATTCAGCCAGAGCTCACTCAACACATTCCTCTACAGATCTAATGTCTTTCGTTCAACCATCGTCATTCAATTCTTTTAAAAGTGTTTACACATTGATTTCTTTCTCACATTTTATTTATCGAATATTGACAACTGGTTCTTAAAACTAGGAATAAGTTTTGTTTATTGTTACTGTCTAATAAACTTCAGTAATATTTCCCCAGAGGAGAAAGTCATAGAGAATTTGAAATGGTCATGATTTCTCTTAAGTATATTTTTGTAAATGTTTAAAAATTGTAATTTATGTATAATTAAATTGTTTTATAAAGTTATTATTCTGAATGTAAATTTGTATAATGTTATTTTTACCAAAGATGTGCTATGTTCTCAAAATGTTTACCTTTGTAGAAAATGTATCTATTTGTTGTAAACCAGCCTTATGTATTGTTTTAAATAATAAAAATTAAACTATATCGATGGGTACAATTTTTCTAATTAATAATGTAAGAATATATATATAAATTCTGCACGAGTGTTAGCTGCACTATCACCTGAGAACTGCCAAATTACACAATAAGCGTGTCGACTATTTAATGTAAGTTTGTAAGTAGTGGGTGACGTGTTGCCTCCTCACAATAGACTTTTATCGTATCTCACCTTCAGTTCAGCCAAATGTTACATCTTGTTTATTTAATCTTATTAATAATACTGTATTTTATATAACAGATATTTATTTCAGCTCAACAATACTTCTTTATATTACCAATTTTATTATTTTTGTTGAGGTGTTTTTTGACTGATCTGTAAAATGTTCCTAGCTTCTGATTACAATACCCAAGTCAGTCCAACATTTTTTATTGCAACTTGTAATCATAATTAATTGTATGGTCCTATTTTAGTTTTTAAAAATTACTTATTTCCCTTATTTGTGCCTCTCATAACTAAAATATTTTTTATATAATTTTTAAATGCTTTAATCAATAATTATAACGATTTCGGATGTGGCTCTTAGCTAGAATGAGCCATTATTATGTCATTGAGTTGGAAGATATTAAATCCCATTTACGAGGGACTGATAAAAATAGGAGAATGAACAAACTAATCATATTATTTTACTTTATTTTTGAGCTTATGAAATTGAAGCAATGGCAAATGAGACAATGAACAGGAAATGACACGATGGTACCTAAAGCTAATCAATTCTCCATTCCCAGGCTTACTGGAAAGGAGAGAATGAGAAAAAAGTAAATTTGGCTAATGAACATTTCATGTTGTTGTTTTTTGTTTTTTTTGGCGATAAGATATTTTATTTTTAAAAATGAATGTAAAGGTACTGAACAAATTGTAGTGAGTAAGTTGAATACGAAGGGCGTATTAAAGCCCATAAAATAAAGAGAACAATTGTCATGAATACGAGAAGCTTCACTCCAAAAACTGCCAGGATTAGCTGCCTCCCGCTAGAATGGAGGCTTCCTATTTGCCCATCATCAATAACCATTTTTCCTTCTTCTCTCATTATCACAATTGAGAGAAATAAAAATGATTACATTTCATAACAATTAAAAATCCCACATTTCATCAGTTCCAGATCAAAATAAATAGTTGGTCAAGTTTTTGTAAGTTTCGACTTACATTGCGAGATGTTTTTGACTAAGAATTATAATTAGATCACAAAGTATAATTTTTATTTCAATCGTTATAGTTATACAGCAGACATTTTAAGAATAAAGCATAGATAGAACTTTAATAGTAGTTGTCATGTATCAAGTTCTAATTTTATCTTCTGTTATTTAACTGGCTTGGGTATTTGAGCTGAATACATTTTTTTGTTATAATAATGAAACAATATCACATTTTTCAGAAATGTGAACTGTGTTTTGAAATAGTTTTAAAGTACTGAGGAATAAATCACATTTTATTTCGGACAAAAAAATGTTTTAGGATTTTGAAAGCAATTTTAAAATTGAAATTCGAATAAGGACCAATGAATGTAGGTATATACGATATACCCCAGTCTGCTGAGAGGGAGAACAAAGAGTTTATTTGTCTGAGGATAGCAAGTGTATCGTGTATTACATTTAAATATTGTGATGATTTTGACATTTGAAAGTCGAAAGAAAGATGCATTTATTACTGGCCTAATGTCATAAAATAGTGAATCAATATCATTTATCCATCAATAGATTCAGGTAGAATTAGCCTACTTCAGTTTTACTTCTTCAGATTCTAATTATTCTTAGTTATGTTGTTACTTACACAAAACGCAAACCTTCAAATATCAAAACAAACTTCTCACCTTTCTCTATCAATAAACAAATAGAAGCGGGCAGAAGGTCATAAAATAATAGCTCAATATTTCCTTTCATTTCTATATGTTTTTTTTAAGTTTAACCCTTTGCCCCCACTATAGTGGCATAAGGAAACGGTTAATAACCTGTTTGTTAATGTTCCATTAATACTTCAATCGTATAGAGCCCCCTTTGCAGAGAGCTATGTCAGAACTCTAGAAAATGGGACATGATACAGGGGTCAGCTGATTGAGAGGCAATTCCCAGCTACTGCATTAGTAGTGCTGAACTCGGCTCGAGGATACATTAATGCTTTCTTCTTTTAACAGCATATACATTGACATAGCAAAACATGCAGAATTTTAATAAAGTAGAGCAAAAGTTTTATTAATTTTATGACATTCTGTCAGCCACTATTCTATTAGTAGTGGTAAAAGTTCAACACATTTAGCTGATTTGCTCTAATATAAAATCAAATTCGAATCGATAAAATTGAAACATTAAGTGAATGAGGCAATATGATGAAGCGATTATCTGAGTATACATACATATTTGTTAGGGGTTCTATTATTCTTGAAGGAGGTGGAGCTGAGACAGACGATAAGAATTCCGTGGGCACCAAGGCAGTAGGGGCATAGAGCCACTCCCTTTGCAGCTATTCACAACAGTCTTTCATCAAAGTGCTAATAATAATCACAGAAACACCATATTATCTACTTACAGCCATATTTCAGGTTTTTCATTCCAGGCTTCTTCATTTCTTTTTTTTATGAACCATTGCCTTATTTTTAGTAATATTTCGATTAATTTAATGTTTTTAAAATTAAAATAATGAGGATATTTAATCGAATGGTATTTAACCCTCTAAACCAATTTTTGCCCTTACTCACCTCTGTAGCATTTTCCACAGGTTCTTGGTATCCTAATTTTTTAATCAATCCTTGCTAAGACTATTTTTATGCTACCATGCATCCATGGAAAGTTTCTCAATTTTTAAAAATTTTATTAACAACCAATGGATTTAGCATTGGAGCAGAAATATCTATTTCTTTCATAATCAGGCATTGAAAACTGCCTATAACTGAATATAATTTGCTTTTTTATCTTATAGTTAATTTATTATATATTAAAGTTTCTTTTTATAATATCAGCCGAGCCTAGAATTTTAGTATTTGTCGAATACAGCTGAAAATGTGTATAGCTGTTGCGTATTAATGATCCCTAAGTATAAGAATGAGCTATCGAATTGTCGAACGAAGAGTCTGAGCAAAATGAAGCTGCAATGTGTAAATAATGTAATGCTGAAGGTGGCCAATCATTTATTATTTGAGATGGCTGCTAGATCTATTGGTGGATGGGTGACCAGCTCGCATATGCTTTTCATATTATGTTACAATTTAATAATAAAATCGAATCAGTTATATACTTAGTTTACGAAACCTTGCTCCTGTTACATTTTTTAAATGAAATAGAATCTTTAGCATTTGTTTGTTGCAATGTTTCATTCGGCTCTAAAAACGCTTTTGAAAAGTTCCTTGGAAAAGTTGTTTGTTTATTGAATTTTGAATTATTCGAAAGAAAAAAGAGTTCTATGTAAAATGTATGGTAGGTTGTTGTGTTGTTACGCAGTCTATAATGTGCTAGGCATTCTATGAAACTGAGAGAAAAAAAAAAAGAAAAAAAATTATCGAGTGTAAACATCAATTATTAACTAGTAAGTAGTTTATTAAAAAATTTTATATTCATAAAATGTATTTAAAAATTGTCGATCAATTTTGACTGAGATAAGTGTTAAACTTTTTACATTTTTACATCAAAACCCCCTAATATTATGTAATCCATTCGGTATTTAACAATGTTTTATTTTGTATTTTTGTACATATCCTGTTTTGTAGTGAAATATGTAATTGTTATAGTTTAGAAATTATATACGTGTACATGAGGAGAAATAAATGTATGTCCTTCCAATATTCCTTTCATTTTCATTGTTTTACCCTTTCCTTCTATCAAAATATTCATTATCAGCTTTTGGTATCGGTCATAATTTTACTAAACATTTTCAGATTGTTACTACAGTCATAATTATAAGCATTTCTCATACATGAACTTAGACTAATACACCTTGAAGCCATCAGTTTCTTTTTTCATTTCTTTTTTTATTATATCATTTTTTTAGTCAAAATTTTGTCTTATGTACTTGCCCAGAGTTGTGAGCAACTAAAAAAAGTCCTTGAGGCAGAATCTGAATAAACGAAGCAGATTTGACACGTGCTGATATAGCAC
Source organism: Riptortus pedestris (assembly GCA_019009955.1). Classification (NCBI taxonomy): domain Eukaryota; kingdom Metazoa; phylum Arthropoda; class Insecta; order Hemiptera; family Alydidae; genus Riptortus; species Riptortus pedestris. The sequence continues at coordinate 258,425,938 of CM032228.1, forward strand.
ACCAATAATGTCATCTCACCATATATTCTCTATTTCTAAGTCAACATCCTATGAGTATAACTTGATGAGTGAGTTATTCGCTCATAAGAAAAATGTGTTAAACAACAATTGTAGAGCATCAGTAGTTTAACAAGATTGGTTCTATAACATGTTTCAGCAGACTCATAATAAGAGAGATATTTTAGATTACCCCCCCCCTCCCTGGTTGCTAGTTGGATTGCAGTTATTAACTGAAATTACCTTTAATGTCAAATGAAGCAGTTAAATACAGAGTATGGTATAGATCGAATCAACAATTTCTAGTGCTCAATGTAAAATATTAATTGATGACTTCATCACACTATGTATTTGCATGCGACTCAAATTATAAAAGTCTGTCAAATGAAAATTTGGTATTTAAGTGTGGAATAAGAGTTTTGTAATAAATTGACTTATTATTAAAGTGCCATGACTAGAAGTCGGTGTTTACTGAATACTGAAAATGCAAATATCTCAGTTAATATTTGATATAGAGAAAGAACTATATAATAACATTCATAGGAAATTAAATTTGTAATACAATTGATTCAATACAACTTTCCACTACAACTTAATAATAATAACAAAGAAGATATTTGCTCCTTAACGTTCAAGGGAGGGGGGGTCGAACAATCCAAATATATCCATTATTATGAGTGGGATCCTGAAATGTTATAGAACCAAACTTGTTAGGCTATTGATTTTTTACAATTGTTGCTACGAGTATATGTATTCTTTCATATTCATCTATTAAGTGAAGAATAATTTGTTCTGCTGTCAGTAACCTCCCCTTTCTACTCATCAGTTTTTTCATGCAAATAGAGAATATGTGGTGAGGTGAGATGACAAGTAGGCAGCACTTGGGAAATTGCTTGCTTTACGCAGGCCCTGCCTCTCGGACTTTTATTAGCAGATTTCCCTCGTCAGCTATTGAGCTCGTACTCATGGCGCAATTTTTGAAATTTTTCTTCATATGTCCATCGATCCTATCCAGGAGATGACGAAAATGAGTTCCCTTCAAAACTGTAAGTGAATATATATATATTTGTCTGTTAGCGGTCGCAATTATTGTTTAATCGTTACCAAACTGGATATTTAGTCCATTTATGTAAAAAGAAAGATTAAGTTCGTTATCGGCTGAAATCGGACCAGTGGGAGAGGGGTGATTTAAGGGAGAGGAATTTCGAAATATCTCTGTTACTTTGGATCGAAAAATTGAATAGACACTATCTTATTGCAAATGAAATTTAATATAAATATTGCTGTATACATCTATCTATCTTGATTATTAACCCAGATATTTGCATTTTTCAGTTTTCTGCCTTCAGTAAAACTCCCTTCCTACTCATGTTAAATAAATAATACTCTGTTATATAATAAACCACATTATTCCAAGTCTAAATACCAAATATTGTTTTCATTGAACTTTTACTTTGTGATATATATAAAAATACGTTCTGTTGACCCCCCCCCAATTCTTTTGTTTTTGGATTACTAAAATTTGAGAGATTGAAATAAAACTGATTCTGATTCATTACAAATTACAGCACTAGCTTTAGTAAATTGTTTTCGATAAAATTAATATTTATATTCGGACATATTTCATTAATTGTTTGTCTTTCCGGTCTAACTATCTATTCAGCGCTACAAGGTTGGCTGGCCTGTTTGTTTACAATTCAGCCGCTTTCCGTTGTAGAGATTATTAACCTGTATTGTAAAATGACTGAAGAATCGCGGTTGTGTTACCTGTATGTATATTTATCTATTGCAAACCTTCGCGAGGGAAATCTGCTTAGTTTACGCAGCCCCTGCGTGACGGACTATTTAGTTCGCCACTAAATAAATTCCGGCGTTGCCGTGTGAGACTGAAGCCGACGCTAACCTCAGCCCGCTAATGCTAATTCTTCCTAAAATAATCGAGTACTATAATTAGCAACAATATAATTATGTAAACATTGATACGAGGCGTATGATTTTTAATGAATACAAATGAACCTAATAAGAGGTGCACTATGTATTGTAGTGCAATTCGTCTGTGGTGCAGCCATTTGTAGCGACATTCATATTTTTATTTGTAATAATAGTTTCATTTTGATCAAATTAAATTAAAATCAATAAATGCTTGGCATAAAGTGGGTCCAATTGAAATAAGTTTTATGATGAATTAGCTACAGCTGTGTATGCAAATTGATAAGCAGCCTGATAACAACTAAAGCAAATAATATAAACAAGTCGCAAATACAATTGGCCCCAGATAATGTATTAGCATATTTCCCTTAAGGGAGGAATCACCTGTTGAGGTTCGAGTCATTTTGATGGCTGGCCAGACACTGCATAAATGGAAAATAAATGTATTTTTAGCAGATTTCCCTTTGGGAAAATCAGCTTTATATGAAATGCAGTGAGACTGTTCATTTGGCCCGGTAAAGTTCAACCTTAAAAATGTCCGTCACCAATGTGACGTTTTACAATAGAGAAATCTGCAAACTGGTAACACAACACCACCTTGAGTAAATGCAAACGGTAATGAGAAATATTTCAGTTAATTTCAATAAATTCCCAACGGAAACGGCTTCTGAATTGTAAGAATAATTTATATTTTAATAACTCAAATTTTAGTAGTTCGAGAACTAAAGAAGGGGGGGGGGAGCGGATGAACAGGAAGTATTTGCATAAAGTAACGAAGGTAAGGTAAGGTTAGAAACGACAGGTAATTTAGAAGAAGCTTTCACCAGAGCCGACAGATACGGAAACAGCAGAACTAATCCGAACAATACCAGATCACATGTCCCACACACTTAATAAAAATGCAAATATCTCGATTAATATTCAAGATTATTGACTTGTTGACCTTAATCCCACATGGCAAACCTAGAGTGGCGAGTTCGATTCTCGCCTGGGCAAAGGAAATTATTTAGTGACGAAATTCATTAAATAAGGTCCTAAAATCCCACCCTGGCTAGAAAAGGGTGGTAACCTGTAGATAACCCGTCCCGATTAGCCTTAGTTGCAAAAAGTGGACGTTAATAAATAATATTAATAGTAATAATATTCGAGATAGAGAATAAATGTATATAGCAATATTTATAGTACATTTAATGTGCAATAATATTGGTTCTATATAATTTTTCGAACCGATGCATAATAACGGAGATATTTCGATTTTCGAAAATCCCCCCTCTAAACCCCCCCCCCCCTCCCTCTGGTACGATTTCAGCCATTAACGAACTTGATCTGCCTTTTTACATAAAACGGTTAAATATCGAGTTTGGTAACGATCAAACAAAAATTGTGACCGGGAAATCATCTAATGACGTCGTACTCAAAACGCGATTTTCGAAAAATGTCCTCAAATGGCCATCGATTCTACCTAGTAGATGACGAAAATGAGGCCGCTTCAAAATAATGTGTGTGTGTGTGTGTGTGTGTGTGTGTGTGTGTGTGTGTGTGTGTGTGTGTGTGTGTGTGTGTATGTATGTATGTATATATATACTCAGTAAAAACTGGAATCAAATCCATATCAGGGAAAATCCAACCGATATGGAGTTTGTAATTGTGACATATGTTAAAGGGATGATGATAGCCTAAAACTGGTAGAGGGCTGCTTATATCGATCTTGGGAGAGTGCAGATGGCAAAACCACAACCGACATAATTGTCGTGCCCACTTCCAAGATAAATGAGGTGTTGAAGCAGTTCCATAATGGTCCCAGCGGCGGCCATCTGGGCATTACAAAAACCCTGGAAAAGATAAAACAGCGATTTTACTGGATGGGATGTCAGCAATCTGTAACCGATTGGATAGCCAATTGCGAGCAGTGCATTGCAGCCAAGGGTCCAACGAGAAGAAGTCGTGGCAAACTTCAGCTGTACAACGCAGGCGCCCCTTTCGAGCGGATAGCCATGGATGTTGCTGGTCCATTCCCTGTCAGTGAGGCTGGAAACCGGTATGTCCTAGTTGTAATGGACTACTTCAGTAAATGGCCCGAAGTATATGCCATCCCAAACCAGGAGTCGAAAACGGTTGTAGATGCCTTTGTAAATAATTGGGTGTGCCGATACGGGGTTCCAATAGAACTTCATTCTGACCAGGGCCGAAATTTCGAATCGGCCATATTCAAGGAAATGTGTGAATTGTATGGCATTAAAATGACAAGAACGACACCGCTTCATCTACAATCTGAGGTGGATCTGGCATGGTCGAAAGATTTAATCGGACACTGGAGGAATATCTCAGAAAAGTGGTTAGCACACACCAAAGGGATTGGGATGTGCACATACCAAAATTACTACAGGCTTATCGGTCGGCCGTCCATGATTCCACCTCGCGTACTCCGGCGAAAATCTTATTTGGAGCAGAATTAAGACTGCCAGCGGATTTAGAATTTGGGGCCAAACCCGGACCGTCGTGCGAAGACAATGGAAATACTCTTCAGGCACAGGAAGACCTGCATGAGCTCCATGAGTTTGTACGCAACCATATTAAAATGACAGGTGATAAGATGAAAACCAGGTATGATCGAGCAGCGAATACGGAGGGATTCACTGAAGGACAAATGGTTCTACTATTCAACCCACACTGCAAGAAAGGACTATCCCCTAAATTGAAAACGCACTGGGAGGGACCTTACAAGGTGAACAAGAGATTAAACGACGTGGTCTACAGGATACAGAGATACCACAATCCAAGGTCTAAAATAAAATTGGTACACCTAGAGCGACTAGCCAAGTAGGCAACGGCGATATTGTGCCTATTTGGGACGAAAAGGCTTAAGTAGGCGGCAGTGTTGCGAAAATTAAATACAGAAGGATTAGCAGAGAGAGTCGCGTATTTGGGAAGTGCGATGTAGATCAAAGAAGCCGACAGAGGTTCTAGCTCCTACTAGTCCCTTCCAGTACAGACGTCGAAGGGCCCAGCCAAATCCCGTTTGATATGGCTTTGAGATGCCAATTCCCTAATGCCGACGACCTATATAAAGAACCGGCCAGCCGCGAGCGAGTCAGTTTTATTCTCAAGTGCTTATATGTGCGTTCGGTGCTACAGTGCGAAAAACAGTCTTGTGCCGTGACTGTAACAGTTTAGTGCCGCGAAGTAAAGGACAGTGCTGTGCCCTCTTTTGGTTGTACTTCAGTGACCGTGAGTGAATTATTGGACTGTGTAATCTGAAGAACAGTGACGGTAAGAATAATTATCAAGTGTATTGTGCGTGAGTATTTAATTTGGCAATCCAAAAGATCTCTCATTATCAACGTTTATTACTTGTTTTGGTAATAAAAACGTGACAGTATTTTAAGTATGCAGATTTATCAATTGAAAATTTCACGTGGGAAATCTACTTAGTTTACGCAGCCCCTGCGTGGCGGACTCGTCTTAATCTCAATCTCAAATGTTAATGAGGCTTTGATTTTTATTTTTTTTTTTTTTTTGCATTTCAGTCTTCATTAAACCTCCACTTGATGATAGTGATGAAGTAATTAAAGAGAAATCTTACAACTACACCTTTTCCCATGATAAAGAGAAATGAGGCTTACAACTACACCTTTTCCCCATGATAAATACATACATTATAATTCAAGCCCATTAAACTGATTTAGAATTTTTTTTAGACTATCTAAAGGCTGCTAAAACTGTTATTGTCATGTCCATAATGGATATCAGCTATTCCAAATGATGCCAGAACTCATGTATTCATGAAGCAAATACCGGCTGACCTTGACAGGTGTCTGCCAGAGAATGACCATATCTTGAGTGATTCATTTGAATTGGCCACATTTCATTCAAATGATGTCAATATTGAAAATTGTTTTGTTGTTAACTTGAAATGTTGTGATATAATTTGGATAAGATTAGATATGAAGGAATATATTGAGTATTTGAGCGATCAACTGTAGTGTTTGTTTCCACAAACTGTTCCAATATGAAGGGTAAGTAAAACATTGTGTTGGTCACTTCATCAGAGTTATAATCGGCTACTATGCCAGCCATTAATCCATCTATCCCTGGGTCTACCTCATTTCCTGCTTCTCCACTCTGGCACTTCTGTCCATGTGGTTGTTGTTCAGGGCTTGTTCTAAGATCTAACTTCCCAGTTTGTTGTCGGTATTATTTACCGTCTGTTATTATTGTGTTTGCTACTTCTTAGTCAATTTTTAATTTTTCGTTCCATGTTGCTGACCATCTGAGTTTGAGTGTTTACTTGTGTTTGTTTGGTGTTTACTTGTATTTTCTTCTTTTACTTAAAGGAATAAAGAATATTTGCTGAGATGACATAAGTAGGTTGTCACAACCGCACGTAGGAAACTGTGGTCGTAGTTAGAATACAGACAATGTGTATATATTTGAAGTTTGTATATAGTCACTCTATATTTGAAGACGACTATCATGTCCAGTGAGGTAAAGATAGGCCTATAGCATGCTAGGGATGCCATCCTTATATAGTGCATAGGGCAATAAGCCTATAGCATGCTAGGTATGCCAGTCCTATATCATGCAAAGGGCATGGCCTATAGCATGCTAGGTATGCCAGTCCTATATCATGCAAAGGGCTTGGCCTATAGCATGCTAGGTATGCCAGTCCTATATCATGCAAAGGGCGCTAGGCCTATAGCATGCTAGGGATGCCAGTCCTATATCATGCAAAGGGCGCTAGGCCTATAGCATGCTAGGTATGCCAGTCCTATATCATGCAAAGGGCGCTAGGCCTATAGCATGCTAGGTATGCCAGTCCTATATCATGCAAAGGGCTTGGCCTATAGCATGCAAAGGGTGCTAAGCCTATAGCATGCTAGGTATGCCAGTCCTATATCATGCAAAGGGCGCTAGGCCTATAGCATGCTAGGGATGCCAGTCCTATAGAATGCAAGGGGTGCTAAGCCTATAGCATGCTAGGGATGCCAGTCCTATACCATGCAAAGGGCGCTAGGCCTATAGCATGCTAGGGATGCCAGTCCTATAGAATGCAAGGGGTGCTAAGCCTATATCTTCCTAAGGGTGCTAGGTCTATAGCATAATAGGGGTGCCAGTCCATAAGCATGCTAGGAATGCTAGGCCTATAGCATACTAGGGGTGCTAGGCCTATAGCATACTAGGGGTGCTGTCCTTTAGCTTGCTAGGGATGCTAGGCGTATAGCATACTAGGAGTGCCAGTCCTTTAGCTTGCTAGGGGTGCTAGGCCTATAGCATACTAGGAGTGCCAGTCCTTTAGCATGCTAGGGGTGCTAGGCCTATAGCATACTAGGGGTGCTAGGCCTATAGCATACTAGGGGTGCCAGTCCTTTAGCATGCTAGGGTGCTAGCCCTATAGCATGCTAGGGTGCTAGGCATATAGCATGCTAGGGTGCTAGGCATATAGCATGCTAGGGGTGCTAGGTCCTTTAGCATGCTAGGGGTGCTAGTCCTATAGCATGCTAGGAGTGCTAGGCCTATATCATGCTAGGGGTGCTAGGCCTATAGCTTGTATGCTAGGGGTGCTGTGACTTTTGTTTGCTAGGGGTGCTGTGACTTTTGTGTGCTAGGGGTGCTATGACTGTTGTATGCTAGGGGTGCTGTGACTGTTGTTATCTAGGGATGCTGTGACTGTTGTATGCTAGGGGTGCTGTGACTGTTGTTATCTAGGGGTGCTGTGACTGTGGTTATCTAGGGATGCTGTGACTGTTGTTATCTAGGGGTGCTGTGACTGTTGTATGCTAGGGGTGCTGTGACTGTTGTGTGCTAGGGGTGCTGTGACTGTTCTTATATAGGGGTGCTGTGACTGTTGTGTGCTAGGGGTGCTGTGACTGTTGTTATCTAGGGGTGCTGTGACTGTTGTGTGCTAGGGGTGCTGTGACTGTTGTTATCTAGTGGTGCTGTGACTGTTGTGTGCTAGGGGTGCTGTGACTGTTGTGTGCTAGGGGTGCTGTGACTGTTGTGTGCTTGGGGTGCTGTGACTGTTGTTATCTAGGGTTGCTGTGACTGTTGTTATCTAGGGGTGCTGTGACTGTTGTGTGCTAGGGGTGCTGTGACTGTTGTGTGCTAGGGGTGCTGTGACTGTTGTGTGCTAGGGGTGCTGTGACTGTTGTGTGCTAGGGGTGCTGTGACTGTTGTGTGCTAGGGGTGCTGTGACTGTTGTGTGCTAGGGGTGCTGTGACTGTTGTTATCTAGGGGTGCTGTGACTGTTGTGTGCTAGGGGTGCTGTGACTGTTGTGTGCTAGGGGTGCTGTGACTGTTGTGTGCTAGGGGTGCTGTGACTGTTGTGTGCTAGGGGTGCTGTGACTGTTGTGTGCTAGGGGTGCTGTGACTGTTGTGTGCTAGGGGTGCTAGGATTTCTCTTACTCTAAGGAGCTTGTTCTCTACTTGGGCAATAACAGCATACACAATTTTTAAAAACATTTTATAAACAAAAAAATTAACTCTCTTAACTGGTTTATTTTATTAAATTAATAACGTTATTGTTCTCTCCCAATTTTCAGTGTTACTAGCTAAGATATTAGAAATTTATTATTGCTTCCAGTCTCAGTGGCTGTTTGGCTATTGGTTGCATTGGACTTAGCTGTTGCTGGAGCACACAACTCCACAACCTGGGCAGTTCTTGTTGCAGGATCTAGAGGATGGTTCAACTATAGGTTTCAGGTAATATTACCAAACCGAGTTCATCAATGGACTCATTACTTAAGCTATTATTTCCCCAAATTAGACATATTTGTTATGTGTATATTACATGCAGATACTTGCTAATTACTAACCCCCTCCCCCCTTTGCAGGCCAACATCTGCCATGCATATCAGCTCATGATCAAGAATGGCGTGGATGCCAGCAATATAATCGTAATGATGTATGACGACATAGCCAACAACCCACAGTAAGTACTCCTAGCATAATGGGGTGGATGCCAGCAGCATATCGTAATGATGTATGACGACATAGCCAACAACCCACAGTAAGTACTCCTAGCATAATGGGGTGGATGCCAGCAACATATCGTAATGATGTATGACGACATAGCCAACAACCCACAGTAAGTACTCCTAGCATAATGGGGTGGATGCCAGCAACATATCGTAATGATGTATGACGACATAGCCAACAACCCACAGTAAGTACTCCTAGCATAATGGGGTGGATGCCAGCAACATATCGTAATGATGTATGACGACATAGCCAACAACCCACAGTAAGTACTCCTAGCATAATGGGGTGGATGCCAGCAACATATCGTAATGATGTATGACGACATAGCCAACAACCCACAGTAAGTACTCCTAGCATAATGGGGTGGATGCCAGCAACATATCGTAATGATGTATGACGACATAGCCAACAACCCACAGTAAGTACTCCTAGCATAATGGGGTGGATGCCAGCAGCATATCGTAATGATGTATGACGACATAGCCAACAACCCACAGTAAGTACTCCTAGCATAATGGGGTGGATGCCAGCAGCATATCGTAATGATGTATGACGACATAGCCAACAACCCACAGTAAGTACTCCTAGCATAATGGGGTGGATGCCAGCAACATATCGTAATGATGTATGACGACATAGCCAACAACCCACAGTAAGTACTCCTAGCATAATGGGGTGGATGCCAGCAGTATATCGTAATGATGTATGACGACATAGCCAACAACCCACAGTAAGTACTCCTAGCATAATGGGGTGGATGCCAGCAACATATCGTAATGATGTATGACGACATAGCCAACAACCCACAGTAAGTACTCCTAGCATAATGGGGTGGATGCCAGCAGCAGTTCGTAATGATGTATGTCGACATAGCCAACAACCCACAGTAAGTACTCCTAGCATAATGGGGTGGATGCCAGCAACATATCGTAATGATGTATGACGACATAGCCAACAACCCACAGTAAGTACTCCTAGCATAATGGGGTGGATGCCAGCAACATATCGTAATGATGTATGACGACATAGCCAACAACCCACAGTAAGTACTCCTAGCATAATGGGGTGGATGCCAGCACATAATCGTAATGATGTATGACGACATAGCCAACAACCCACAGTAAGTACTCCTAGCATAATGGGGTGGATGCCAGCAGCATATCGTAATGATGTATGACGACATAGCCAACAACCCACAGTAAGTACTCCTAGCATAATGGGGTGGATGCCAGCAGCATATCGTAATGATGTATGACGACATAGCCAACAACCCACAGTAAGTACTCCTAGCATAATGGGGTGGATGCCAGCAACATATCGTAATGATGTATGACGACATAGCCAACAACCCACAGTAAGTACTCCTAGCATAATGGGGTGGATGCCAGCAGCATATCGTAATGATGTATGACGACATAGCCAACAACCCACAGTAAGTACTCCTAGCATAATGGGGTGGATGCCAGCAACATATCGTAATGATGTATGACGACATAGCCAACAACCCACAGTAAGTACTCCTAGCATAATGGGGTGGATGCCAGCAACATATCGTAATGATGTATGACGACATAGCCAACAACCCACAGTAAGTACTCCTAGCATAATGGGGTGGATGCCAGCAACATATCGTAATGATGTATGACGACATAGCCAACAACCCACAGTAAGTACTCCTAGCATAATGGGGTGGATGCCAGCAACATATCGTAATGATGTATGACGACATAGCCAACAACCCACAGTAAGTACTCCTAGCATAATGGGGTGGATGCCAGCAGCATATCGTATTTGTATTGTTTCATCAGATCTTTTTACCAAATAATATAAATAAGGCATGAAATTGAAACCTAAATTAACATTTTCAATTTGTTTGTAATTTTTAATCGAGTTACGACCTCACAATCTCTTTTTTTCTAGTTTCCTAATTATTTTCTATTTTTGAAACTAATAGGAATTAAACTTTGCAGGAATGATCACCCAGGCCAGATATTCAACAAACCAGAAGGCCCCGATGTCTATAATGGAGTTAAAATAGATTATCGGGGAGATGTAAGTGTAATATCAGCCATTACTGTTAACTTTATCAAAGCTTTTTTAAACATTTTCTATTGAGGCTAAACATTTTAAAAAAATTGCTATATATAATATTTGTGACAGGAGGTGAACGCTGAGAATTTCAAGAACGTACTCCTGGCAAATAAAGAAGCATTGAAAGGAAAAGGGACGGAACGAGTTTTGGAATCGTAAGATTTATTTTTTTTATATATGTATTTTAGAAATGTCCATATTCTATTTGAAATTTCCCCCCAACTCCTTTGCAACGTATTTAATTTCCTGCAATTGTGGCAAGTCGCATGTCCTTTATTTCTTAACTAGATGTACACGTCGTTAAAACCGAAATGGTTATCGTGGAAATATAAAAATTGGACCAGACTATGCACAAAATGGCACCTACAATCTCATTACACAAATGTCTTGTAACATGTACAGTCACTATAAAGTCTAATTGGACGTTTTATTTAAAATTAATAATGTTTATTTTTTTATGCAAAAAAAAAATTGGACGAGTTTGGTTACGATTTTAACTGTGTGTACAGAATTAGGTGTTATCTGTAAATTAATTGTTATTTTGTTTTTTCATGGAAATATAAATGTTGGATTATCGTGAGGACTGAGTGGTCCTCTTTTCTAATCAAATTACAATCATTTACTCCTTTTACAACTCAAGACGTAATACTTATTGCCGGTCTTATTCCTGGGGTAAGTAAAACCTAGGTTGACCTCTAGCCGATTGCATTGCCCTAGCAGGAAAATAAAAAATTATCTAATTCAGTTCTAGTATACTATTGTAATGGGGTGACCGGAGTATATATATATATATATATATATATATATATATATATTTATATACCCACGCCCCACCTCCCCTCCCCCACCAGATCTTTAGCCGCCAATACCAGGCTTCTCCAGCTCTCTCTATCCAGGCAGATAGTTCCCCATCCCTAACCTAGTTACCCATCCTCCCACCTCCCCTCCCTCACCAGATCTTTAGCCGCCAATACCAGGCTTCTCCAGCTCTCTCTATCCAGGCAGATAGTTCCCCATCCCTAACCTAGTTACCCATCCTCCCACCTCCCCTCCCCCACCAGATCTTTAGCCGCCAATACCAGGCTTCTCCAGCTCTCTCTATCCAGGCAGATAGTTCCCCATCACTACCCTAGTTACCCATCCTCCCACCACCCCTCCCCCACCAGATCTTTAGCCGCCAATACCAGGCTTCTCCAGCTCTCTCTATCCAGGCAGATAGTTCCCCATCCCTAACCTAGTTACACATCCTCCCACCTTCCCTCCCCCACCAGATCTTTAGCCGCCAATACCAGGCTTCTCCAGCTCTCTCTATCCAGGCAGATAGTTCCCCATCCCTAACCTAGTTACCCATCCTCCCACCTCCCCTCCCCCACCAGATCTTTAGCCGCCAATACCAGGCTTCTCCAGCTCTCTCTATCCAGGCAGATAGTTCCCCATCCCTAACCTAGTTACCCATCCTCCCACCTCCCCTCCCCCACCAGATCTTTAGCCGCCAATACCAGGCTTCTCCAGCTCTCTCTATCCAGGCAGATAGTTCCCCATCCCTAACCTAGTTACCCATCCTCCCACCTCCCCTCCCCCACCAGATCTTTAGCCGCCAATACCAGGCTTCTCCAGCTCTCTCTATCCAGGCAGATAGTTCCCCATCCCTAACCTAGTTACCCATCGTCCCACCTCCCCTCCCCCACCAGATCTTTAGCCGCCAATACCAGGCTTCTCCAGCTCTCTCTATCCAGGCAGATAGTTCCCCATCCCTAACCTAGTTACCCATCCTCCCACCTCCCCTCCCCCACCAGATCTTTAGCCGCCAATACCAGGCTACTCCAGCTCTCTCTATCCAGGCAGATAGTTCCCCATCCCTAACCTAGTTACCTATCCTCCCAGTGCTCATTATACTCTCAGTTCATCTCATCTTTGGCCTCCCTTATGATCTCCTACCAAGTATATATATATATATATATATATATATATATATATATATTAATGGTAATTGTTCTTATTTGTACACAGTGGCGAAAATGATTTCGTATTTATCAACTTCGTTCACTTTGGAGAGAGAAATGCGTTATTGTTTCCTAACGATAAATTGGACGGTGGTGACTTCAATGGTATATTACAGGATATGAAGAAGAAAAACAAATTTGGCAAGGTTTGAAAAGGAATTAATTTTTTATTTAATAATAATTAGATAAATAGTATTATTAATATCACAATAACAAACAATTATTAAACATTAATCAACATTCAAATAAAACCATCATAGCCAATCATGCAGTGCCTAGACATTCGTAGTAATATTGACCGTCGATACATCTTTAGTAAAGCATTGATGTAGTTTATAACTATAAATTTTGTAAGATCCATTTAAACAATATTCAATTTTCCAGTTGGTACTTTACGTCGAAGGACAAAACTCCGGGTCTTTGTTCGACAAACGTCTTGGAGAAAATGACAACAGTAAGTATAGTGACAATAATTAATAGGGGAACCTTGCACAACTTGTTATTCAGCTGCAAATAATGTTTGAGATAGAGAAAATATGTTTGTAGCAACATTTATAGGTAATTTAATTTGCACATGTTGTTAGTTATGAACAATGTTCAGGTCCGTCTTATAGTGCCGGAGATATTTCCCATTTTCAAAAGTAATGACATAGTTAACAACTTCAAAGCAGGCTGCAGGAACATACCCAATAATTAACACTATATGATATACCCAATGGTTCTAACTACAAGGTGCTTCTGCCCTGGGTATTAGCCTTCACCTTAAGCTATTGAGTGGAGTCTGCAGCGTTGAGCCTCCAACCTCCCCCAGGTCCTCCAACCACCTCTCCCTGGGTATTAGCCTTCATCTTAAGCTATTGAGTGGAGTCTGCAGCGTTGAGCCTCCAACCTCCCCCAGGTCCTCCAACCACCTCTCCCTGGGTATTAGCCTTCACCTTAAGCTATTGAGTGGAGTCTGCAGCGTTGAGCCTCCAACCTCCCCCAGGTCCTCCAACCACCTCTCCCTGGGTATTAGCCTTCACCTTAAGCTATTGAGTGGAGTCTGCAGCGTCGAGCCTCCAACCTCCCCCAGGTCCTCCAACCACCTCTCCCTGGGTATTAGCCTTCATCTTAAGCTATTGAGTGGAGTCTGCAGCGTTGAGCCTCCAACCTCCCCCAGGTCCTCCAACCACCTCTCCCTGGGTATTAGCCTTCACCTTAAGCTATTGAGTGGAGTCTGCAGCGTTGAGACTCCAACAGCCCCAGGTCCTCCAACCACCTCTCACTGGCTCTTAGCCTTCATCTTAAAGCTGTTGAGTGAGTCAGCAGCGTTGAGCCTCCAACCTCCCCCAAGGTCCTCCAAACCACCTCTCCATGGCCTCTTAGAGCCTTTCATCTTAAAGCTGTTGAGTGGAGTCTGCAGCGTTGAGCCTTCCAACCTCCCCCCAGGTCCTCCATCCAACCACCTCTCCCTGGATATTAGCCTTCAACTTAAAGCTGTTGAGGTGGAGTCTTGCAGCGTTGAGCCTCCAACCCTCCCCCAGGTCCTCCAACCACCTATCCATGGCTCTTAGCCTTCATTCTTAAACTGTTGTGTGGAGGTCTGCAGCGTTGAGCCTCCAAACCTCACCAGGTCCTCCAACCACCTCTCCCTGGATATTAGCCTTCAGGGGTTCTTAAAAGGCATTGGAGTGGAGTCTTCAGCGTTGAGCTCAACCTCCCCCCAGGTCTCCAAACCACCTCTCCATGGCTCTTAGCCTTCACCTTAAAGCTGTTGAGTGGAGTCTGCAGCGTTGAGAGCCTCCACCTCCCCCGAGGTCCCCCAAACCAACTCTCCCTGGATATTTTAGGCTTCATCTTAAGCACGTTGAGTGGAGACTGCAAGCGTTGAAGCCTCCAACCTCCCCCCCCAGGTCCTCCAGCCACCTCTCCAGGGCTCTTTAGCCTTCCACTCTTAAGCTATTGAGTGGAGTTCCTGCAGCGTTGAGCTCTTCCAACCTCCCCCTGGTCCTCCAACCAACTCTATCCCTGGGATATAGCCTTCATCTTAAGCTATTGAGTGGATTCTGGCAGCGTTGAGCCTCCAACCTCCCCCAGGTCCTCCAGCCACCTTGCCCATGGCTCTTGCCCTTCATCTTAAGCTATTGAGCGTGCTGCGTTGAGGCCTCCAACCTCCCCCAGGTGTCCTCCAGCCACCTCTCGCCTGGGTCTTAGCTTCATCGTTAACTATGAGTGGAGTCTGCAGCGTTGAGCCTCCAGCCACCTTAGTCATTTTATGAGTGGCAATGTAAGATCATTAGTTCGTTAAACGGTTCCTAAACTCGGTATTTAGTCCATTTTATGTAGGCTGAAAGGGAGTTTAGTTTCGTTAGGACGGGAGTATTTTAAATCGGGATCCAGGGCGAAGGGGGTTTTTAGATGGGGGTAAAATTTGATAATTCGATCATAATCTACTTTACTATACGTCCGGGTCGAAAAAACCGTATAGTAGTCAGTCAATCTTATAGTAAATTATAATGTTCTATATTACTTGTTATATACTGTTATATTACATTTATTCTCTATCTTGAATATTAACCGAGATATTTGAATGTCTCAGTTGTCAATGAACACCCACTTCTACTAGTGTTACCTAAACAACGTTCTGTTATATGAAAAGAAATATTAATTGAGGCCTAAATACTAAATATTGTTAACATTTAACAATTACTTTGTGAGATATATGCAAATACGTTCTGTTGACTCTCCCTCTTATTTGTTTTTGATTACTTAATTTTTAGCGATTGAGATAAAACTGATTCTGATTCATTACAAATTACCACTAGCTTTAGAAAATTGTTTTCAATAAACTGAATATGTTATATTCAGATATATTTCATTAATTGTTTGTCTTTCCGGTCTATCTATGCAATGTTACGAGGTTGGTTGGCCTGCTTGTTTACAATTCAGCCGGATTCCTTTGTAGGGATTATTATCATGTACATTGACAGAGCATTCACGGTAGTGTTACCTGAATGTATATTGCTTTTCTTTCCACTGAGCCAATGTCAGACTTGTTTTGTTCGACGGGGAGTTTGACGTTGTCATTCTTTTTTTCTTCTTTCTTTTTAACATTTTAATCTTTACTCTAGACCATTTTCCCAGTTATAGCAGTGACAGCAGCATCCCCTACTAACCCGGACTGGAGTTGGTACTGTAATGCCTTCTATTCAGACTGCTTGGGTACACTGTTCGGAATTACATGGATGGAGAGAATGGATAAGGTAATTATAAATTCCACTTAAATTATAAAACTAATTTGGAAATTATAAATTTAAAAAAATAAGTGCCTGTAATTAATAAATGTTTTGAGTTGGCAGCCCTGTAGATAACCCGACCCAATTAGCCTCAGATGCATAAAGTGGACGTTAATAAATAATAATAATAATTGCGTTGGTAGATAAAAAAGGGCAGCTTCTAGGCAATGACAGAAAAGAAAAAAAAATTAAAAGCAAATTTTTTTTTGTTCTAAATAACCTTGGTTAGCCTCTTTACTGGAACATTTTGTTCTTGAAGCATAAATATAGGAAGCATAAATAGGAAATCATTCACTGAATCGAAGCAGACTGTTGCCATTACCTTCCAGTAATCGAGTTCCATGCTAATCCAGCTACTCATCATCATCCCTGCAGACTGTTGCCATTACCTTCCAGTAATCCAGTTCCATGCTAATCCAGCTACTCATCATCATCCCTGCAGACTGTTTCCATTACCTTCCAATAATCCAGTTCCATGCTAATCCAGTTACTCATCATCATCCCTGCAGACTGTTTCCATTACCTTCCAATAATCCAGTTCCATGCTAATCCAGTTACTCATCATCATCCCTGCAGACTGTTTCCATTACCTTCCAATAATCCAGTTCCATGCTAATCCAGCTACTCATCATCATCCCTGCAGACTGTTGCCATTACCTTCCAGTAATCCAGTTCCATGCTAATCCAGCTACTCATCATCACCCCTGCAGACTGTTGCCATTACCTTCCAGTAATCCAGTTCCATGCTAATCCAGCTACTCATCATCATCCCTGCAGACTGTTGCCATTACCTTCCAATAATCCAGGTCCATGCTAATCCAGCTACTCATCATCATCCCTGCAGACTGTTGCCATTACCTTCCAATAATCCAGTTCCATACTAATCCAGCTACTCATCATAATCCCTGCAGACTGTTGCCATTACCTTCCAGTAATCCAGTTCCATGCTAATCCAGCTACTCATCATCATCCCTGCAGACTGTTGCCATTACCTTCCAATAATCCAGGTCCATGCTAATCCACCTACTCATCATCATCCCTGCAGACTGTTGCCATTACCTTCCAATAATCCAGGTCCATGCTAATCCAGCTACTCATCATCATCCCTGCAGACTGTTGCCATTACCTTCCAATAATCCAGGTCCATGCTAATCCAGCTACTCATCATCATCCCTGCAGACTGTTGCCATTACCTTCCAGTAATCCAGTTCCATGCTAATCCAGCTACTCATCATCATCCCTGCAGACTGTTGCCATTACCTTCCAATAATCCAGTTCCATACTAATCCAGCTACTCATCATCATCCCTGCAGACTGTTGCCATTACCTTCCAATAATCCAGTTCCATACTAATCCAGCTACTCATCATCATCCCTGCAGACTGTTGCCATTACCTTCCAATAATCCAGTTCCATGCTAATCCAGCTACTCATCATCATCCCTGCAGACTGTTGCCATTACCTTCCAATAATCCAGTTCCATGCTAATCCAGCTACTCATCATCATCCCTGCAGACTGTTGCCATTACCTTCCAATAATCCAGTTCCATACTAATCCAGCTACTCATCATCATCCCTGCAGACTGTTGCCATTACCTTCCAATAATCCAGTTCCATACTAATCCAGCTACTCATCACCATCCCTGCAGACTGTTGCCATTACCTTCCAATAATCCAGTTCCATACTAATCCAGCTACTCATCACCATCCCTGCAGACTGTTGCCATTACCTTCAATAATCCAGTTCCATGCTAATCCAGCTACTCATCATTATCCCTGCAGACTGTTGCCATTACCTTCCAGTAATCCAGTTCCATGCTAATCCAGCTACTCATCATCATCCCTGCAGACTGTTGCCATTACCTTCCAGTAATCCAGTTCCATGCTAATCCAGCTACTCATCATCATCCCTGCAGACTGTTGCCATTACCTTCCAATAATCCAGTTCCATGCTAATCCAGCTACTCATCATTATCCCTGCAGACTGTTGCCATTACCTTCCAGTAATCCAGTTCCATACTAATCCAGCTACTCATCATCATCCCTGCAGACTGTTGCCATTACCTTCCAATAATCCAGTTCCATACTAATCCAGCTACTCATCATCATCCCTGCAGACTGTTGCCATTACCTTCCAATAATCCAGTTCCATGCTAATCCAGCTACTCATCATCATCCCTGCAGACTGTTGCCATTACCTTCCAGTAATCCAGTTCCATGCTAATCCAGCTACTCATCATCATCCCTGCAGACTGTTGCCATTACCTTCCAGTAATCCAGTTCCATGCTAATCCAGCTACTCATCATCATCCCTGCAGACTGTTGCCATTACCTTCCAATAATCCAGTTCCATACTAATCCAGCTACTCATCATCATCCCTGCAGACTGTTGCCATTACCTTCCAGTAATCCAGTTCCATACTAATCCAGCTACTCATTATCCCTGCAGACTGTTGCCATTACCTTCCAGTAATCCAGTTCCATACTAATCCAGCTACTCATCATCATCCCTGCAGACTGTTGCCATTACCTTCCAATAATCCAGTTCCATACTAATCCAGCTACTCATCATCATCCCTGCAGACTGTTGCCATTACCTTCCAATAATCCAGCTCCATGCTAATCCAGCTACTCATCATCATCCCTGCAGACTGTTGCCATTACCTTCCAATAATCCAGGTCCATGCTAATCCAGCTACTCATCATCATCCCTGCAGACTGTTGCCATTACCTTCCAATAATCCAGTTCCATGCTAATCCAGCTACTCATCATCTTCCCTGCAGACTGTTG